>BHFT01053501.1:0-63509 GCA_004320025.1 Laticauda laticaudata
CAGAAGCAGCAGAAGTCTTTCTTTCTCTCCCCCAAACTCTGCCAGAAATGAGTCTTTGCCAGTGCAGCAGGATGCCTTGAGGGGTCCCAAAGATTCATTTCTGGCAGAGTTTGGGGAAGAGAAAGAAAGACTTTTGCTGCTTTCCTTGTACGCAGCCAAAAGCAGAAGAAGAAAGAAATGGAAAGAAGCAGCCTGGTGGTCAGGCAAGTTTCCCCCCTCCCCCATACGTAGTGTTGTTCCAACACAAGCCTTGTGTTCCTGCGGACCATGTGGGCGATGCAGCCTGGTATTCCTGCGAGCCCAGATTAATTGCTTTGTGGGGTGCTCTGGGGATGACATTTCTCTTTGGACCACCAAAATTTTCTCACGGACCACCAATCGTACGCGGCCCACTGGTTGGCGACCACTGACCTAAGGAGTTTTTGCCACGTATAGTTAAATCAAACAGCACAATTGTAGTGTATGTTGGTATTGAAAAAGCCTTTGAAAAGATGAAAAGGTAAGATGAAGGAGTAAAAATGGTTAATATCAGTAAAACATTAACTGTGTTATGTAAATATCTTTTTTATGCATGAAATAACTTGGCAGTAGATAGTAATGATGCAAGTGTTTTTATGGACTGATGGTTGTAACATTTCATGGTAAATATGTTACGTAAAACCTGAAGGCCATTTCTTCAGAAGGAACAACTGGAGTGTGAAATTGCTCTTATGGAAAAAAAGACTAAACTAATACAAAATAGGCTAAAACATACTGCATCTGGAATAATATTTATATCAAAGTATTGGTAAACATTCCTGATAATCAGAAATTTGACACATCACTGTATACCTGGGTCTTATTCATCTGTTTACAATTTACTAGCCTGTTCTTCATCTTGATGGATAGTGAGTAATATGCAATAAAAGTACAATAAATACAATATTACAACAATTAACCTTTACTGGAAACAAAAAGCACAAAAATTATAACCTACTGGGAAAAAAATAGACAAATTTAAAATGCTTTGGAAAATAGGCTGTTGGATCTGGCATTGAAGGACTAAATGGTTACTCCACAGATTGTTTATGGCAAAATTACTGCATATGCCTGTCAGAGAGTTAATTCACCTAGTACTGGTGGTGCCAATGTATCCAGCAATATTTTATTCAGTGCTCATGCAGTGAAACTTCCAGCTGATACAGTATTTGAAGATTATTCTCCTCTTGCAAATGCTTAACGTCCTACCCCCTTTTTTTCATTTTTGTCTCCCAGTTTTCTGGAATTATCCACAGAATAAAAGCAAGGAATATGCTGGGTTTAAACATACATGTGCTCAGTACTGCTCATCTATCTATTGATCCTCTCAGATGATCATTATCTTTCAGGAGTCTTTTGCTCCATCATTTCCCAGAGACTAGGTAGGACTTCAACAACAACTCCAGCTCTCTGTAACCAGTCAGTTCTCTTTTTGTTGTCTTGGGTTTTGGATGAAGATTCTGTATCTCTGGAACTTTCCATCTCTTCCTCCAAGGAAGCCATGTGTTGAATTTTCTTCTCTCTCTACAATCTGGGAATCAACAAATGCCCCACACATGCATGTCAACCTTACTCTCCAATTTTTGTCTCCAACAGCTCTCTCCTAGAACAGTTCTTAGTCCTTATTTTCTCTCCTCCTTTTCTAATTTTGGATTAGACATGGTCTACATCTGCCCCACAACAGTCCTCACTAGCAGCCAGTTCAGTTTATTGAATTGCACCTGTACTTCAAGTATTTCAAACACACCTGTACTTCAAGTTTAGAACTGTCAAGTACAAGCAACCAGAACAGCTTTTAAGAATGGATCAGATATGTTTATTGTTGATCACCAATTTGCAAGGATCTAATTTTAGACTGTCTTGTCTTTCCTTGGGAAAAGTAGATATAGACTGAAGGATTTTACCTTAAACATTTCCTCCCCCAAATGGACTCTAAACTATATTTTAGCCCCTCCCTCCAAAAGGCCTCCTGTCCTTCAGCTGGTAGTCACAAAATTGAGTTTCTTTTCCTTTTTTTTTTACCCTTCGCTGACTTACAGCAGTACAACAGCAGCCATTTCAGGCCATTAAAAAAATAATCCACACATAGATTGCTTATCCTGCCAGATATATTTTCTTCTGAAACCACTTTTGGATATACAGATGTTCTTCATTTAATGACCGTTAATTTACTGACCATTTGAACTTGTAATTAAACTGTACTCACAACTGGATGTCAAAGTTCCAGTAGCTGCAGTACCCACAGGGTCACACAAATGTGATTTGGACAGCCAGCCTATATTTCCATTTGTTGCAGTATCCTGTGTCAGGAGATTGTGACTTCTTCTGCCAGCTGCCCACAAAGTCAATGGGGAAGCTAACAGAAAGTCAAATTTCAGTCAGTGTTTCAGTGAGATCTTTGCTTAATGATCCTTGGTTATTTTCTTAATGACAGTAATTGGAGACTGCAAGAACTGCTGTTACTGAGTAGTATGGTAATGTAACATTGCTTTTTAGTGTATTGCTTAGAGATGGAAATTCCTGTCCCAATTACCTAAGTAAGGACTACCTATAATGTGAAAGTCTTGAAGGTGACCGTATCCCAAAGCAGGGGGTTTTTCTTGGAAGAGTCAAGAGACTCTAGATTCCAGATCTCTGGGTTATGATAAAAACTGATTGGTTAGGGAAAACATTTCTGCTAAGCTTGATTCTGAACTGGCATCTTGCTATTTCTAAAGTCAGGAAAATTGATTTTTCATGGAAACCTCTACCTGGATTGATGGAGCCAGAAAAATGACATGGGGTATTAAGTGGTAACTTAGATAAAAAAATTATAAATGGATAATAGCATTTAATTCCCATGGAAACACAAATAAATAGATGACAAAGATGTAGACTTTATCAGGCCACCCTGAGAAGATCTGTTGTTCAAATCAAGTTGTATTTTAAACTATTTCCAAAAGTATATATTAATGGTCAAATTGTTTGCCCAGAATATAAAGAAAACTGACAGATATGCACCTCCATCAATAGATGGGTGATATAGATATATGCTTTGAATGAGAAATATGAGAGAGAGAGAAAAGAATCAAGTGAGCTGTCTGTGGAACTGAAGCCATTTACATCCCAATATAACCAAAAGCACTATAATGACTATTGATTTTTTAAAAAAAAAACAAGATGTGATCTTTAAAAATATCTTGATCCAAGTAATTCTGGGAACCCTTTTTGCTGAATCAAGTAGAGCCAACACTTTGCTCTTGCCTGCCTTTCTTTTTACACTTTTAAGGTTTCAATTTTAAACAGGTTTAACTGGAGGTACTTTTTATTTAAATCAGAAAATGAGACACATTTGAGACAATACCCATCTATTTGTTTATAAGACTATTTCCCTATATTAAAGCAGATATATTAAAATTTCCATTTCAATTTATCAATAACTTTTGAGGAAAAAGCAATCAACAAGCTTGCATCATCTAATGCTTGGTCCTTTTTTCTTCTTTACATCTCTCTACTTGTCTGGATATAAAATGTCCTAGCTTGCTGGCAGAAAACCCTTTCAAATATGGAGCCAGGTTTCTATCGTTGGCAGGAACAGCCGTTGAAATTTTTCTTCTTTGTGTTTTCATCAGCTTTGCCACAGAGGACAGGATGGAGGAAAAAAAAAACCTTTTATTAAGATCTGGAAATCAAAGCTCGCAGGGAAAATGTGGTAGCCAGCCTACAAGAATCTTGTTATTCTTACATTTTTCAGGGTGCTAGTTCCCATTTTTAAAAAATAATTCCATATTCTGGTTGTTTCCAGAGGCCAATGTAAAAGACAGCTCTCGCACTTTTCCAATATAGAAAAATATCCAACCATCACACATACTACTCTAAGATTAGAGATTCCTGCCTGTTGCTTCAAAAGAACAAATGTTGCATTTCATTGATGGCTGCTGTGCTAACGGGAGACTTGAGTGATCCATTCTTTTATTTTGATATTCTAAAAAACAAGGCAAATTTATAAAATAAACCAACACAGCAACAAAAAGTTGCAACAAAATAACTGGAAAAGACTGTCCAAACGAAACAAAAACAAAGAGTGGTTAAGCGTCCTTTTAGGTGGCCCTTAAAACCCTGTTTAAAGACAGATTTATTACCCTGGATCAGGAAAGTTCCACTTTGCCAGTAGGCTTTAAAAAACATGTCACACACCCCTGTCCTGCCTGCTGATGGGCTATGGAGCTAATGGGGTTTAGCCCCAAATAAATTGGCTGTGATGTCTTCGGTAAAACGTGCTTAGCTTTGGGGTGCAATCCTAGAGCCCAGGAAGGCTCCCTAGCGGCGTTTGAACCAAGCTTCACAATCAAGCTTCGGCCCCAGTGACCGCTGGGGTAAAAAGGTCGCTTTAGCCTGGAATCTAAGACTTGGGGAACCCTGAAGGTGACCTAAATAGGCTCGCTCCGCCAACTCCTCTCTTCCTTCGCTTTTGCTCTTCCTGCGACCTGAAGCCTGGGGCGGCGACCACACCTCTGCCGGCTTTGTGGCGAGCGCCGCCTGGCCACAACCCGGCAATTCCTGGAGAAGAAACGCCGCGAAGGGACCCGACGGCCGTCTGGCGTTATTTTAGGCGGCGGGATGGGTGGGTCGTCCATATCCGTTTCCACGCCTCCGCTCCCTCCTCGGTTTTTAGCCAGCCGGTAAAGGCACGGCCGCAGCCACCGGCCGTATTTCAAGGCGCTGTCCATGACCTCATCGCGAACGCAACCTCCCCTTTTCTTCGCTCCAGCTTTTCCCACTCGCTCCGCGGATGTGTGAGGGCGCGGGCGCGCGCGTCGCGAGGGGGGGGGGCAGAAAAGAGNGGGGGGGGCAGAAAAGAGCGCTACGCTCTCTCTCTTCCTCTCCTTCTCCTTCTCCCCCGTCAACCACGCACACGCACGCGCGCAGATAAAGCTGTTGCTGCTGCACCGCGGCCCGGAGGAACAGATTGAGCACGGGCGCTGAAGGTCCGCCGCGGCGTCCGCCGCCAGAGCGCAAGGAAGCAGCAGCTGCGGCGGCGGCGGCGGCGGCGGCAGCGCCTCCGACTTTCCCGGGGAAGGTCATTCCCTAGCCAGTCGCACTTCCCGGCCCACGCTTGCAACCCTCGCCCCCCCCCTCCCTCCCTCGCAGGCTGAGGCGGGCAGCTGTTGAGGCGCGGCAGCTGTTGTGAGGAATTCGGGCGGTGGCCTTTCTCGCCGGCCTGTACAGTCTTTTTTTTTTTTTTTTTTTTTTTGCCCAGGAGGCTCGGAAAAGAAGGAAGGGCGCCGATGTTCACTGAGGCAAGGTGAGAGAGGAGACTTGAGAAGGGACGAGAGGAAGCCCGGCAGGAAGCAGCTCCGCGCTGCTCTTAAGGGACTAGCGGACGAGATGCGGACCGGTGTGGGCGCGCACTTGACCACGGGCGATACTTTCGTAGGACTGCCGGAGACCGAGCGAGTGACCCGATCGCAGACACCAAGCCAGGTGACAGGGAAGATGCCTCACCCCTCGCTCCGCTGGGCCCTTCCTGGAAGGAGGACGTCGCCCCAATCCAGCCAGAGCCACCGCTTCGGCCAGGTGGTGGTGCGCTCGTATGGATCCCCGCGGAGAGAGCGAGAGGGTTGGCAGGCGCTACAATCACCTCACCCGAACTGAGGCGCGAGCGGCGGGCGCTGGGCGCGCGCGCGCGCGCACACACACACACACACACACACACACACACCCCGCGTAAATACGCGCGCTTCCCCGTTCCGGGATTCCGCTTGTTTTCCCATCTGGGAAGAAGCTACCTTGCGGTCGGTGGGGATTTGGGTTGTGAGGAGGCGCGGTTGGGACGAGACCATGTCGGGTGGCAACTCCAACGCGAATAATAATTCTTTAAAAGGTCCATTTCATCAGCTGCGCTGGTCAGGTTTGTGCGCGCAGGTGCAAAGGAACTGACTGCTTCATCGCGCAAGGTTTGTCATCGGACAAGCTTGTTGACACCACTGGTTCCCTTGTGCTGTTGCACTCTTGTCACAGACCCCTGCCAGACGATCACCTTCTGTTTCAGCTCCTTGCTTATACCAAATCCCTTTACGTTCCTCTCAGCATCCTCCCTTGTACCACCACATTTCATAATAATTAATGCCCTAATCCTGCCTTTCGGTCATAACAAATGGGCTTTCTAGCCTTCATGTTAGTGTATCCTAAGGAGAGACTGAACTCCATGTTGTTTGCTATAGATGGGTAGCACAGAGAAGTTTTACCCTGGTAAAACCTGCAAATGTCGTGTGCACAGGAACACCCAACATACAAGCTGATCTGCATGACTACAATACAGAACGCGTCCGTTTGCACAATATGCAAGATCACTAGACAACATGTTGCCTGTTTTTTTTTTAGTATTACTTGTCTTTCTGCAGAGGCTGATGTACTATATGCAGGTACAGAATTTCATATAGCATACCACACAGCAATTGCTGCATCCTCCTTCCAAATGACATCATTGGTCTATATAACATTCATGCACATTTGCTGCCTAGCTTAGAGATCATGCAAAATACAGTAGAGGATCCATGTATATATTTTGTCATACTACCTACACCATATCACATTTAGTGATGACATATAAAAAGTTCTATTTATCTCATCAGTAAACATACATAATTCATATTACGACTGCTTTCGCCTTGCAAGCAGATATCACATTCTAGTTCATTTCTCCCAGCAAATAAAATATTGATAGCACGTCTGTCAAATATGAAATGTTACATAATGTTTAAATGTTAGGTATAAAAACCATATTTTGAAGGTGATGCGGTTTTGCCAGGGTACAGTTTCAACCAATAACCCTGGATGGGAAGGAAGGAAGGAGGGAGGGAGGGAGGGAGGGAGGGAGGGAGGGAGGGAGGAAAGGAATGCAGGCAGGCAGGCAGGCAGGCAGGCAAATATAGCATTTAGTTGTCATAAACTCTGTGTGATAATGCAGAGATACATTCCATGATGTGTTACTGAATGATACAGAATGCAGTTTCTACTGTGTAGAACAGAATAGTGCTGCAGTTAGAGTCTTTGAGGATTGTGATTTTGTATGAAAATGGAAGAAGCACTCAGTTCTACACTGCTGATTACTTGGAAAATGCAAAGGAGTACCAGTTATTTTTTTCACCTGAAATGTATTTTATCATGCATTTATAATACAAGGGAGTAAGAATAGCTACATCTCAGCCTGTATTCAGTCATCAGTAAATAATGTGAAGAATGAGAGAGATGTCATTTAGCAAGTAGCTTAAGCTGCAACATCAGCAAAGGAAACTAAAAATATTTAAGTAATAGTGCTAAAAAGTTTAGCACAATAATCTCAAAGGTTATCTGTGAATGAAATCACATTTAGTCTTTATTTATTTTAAAAATTGAGCATTGAACTTTTTAGGGGGCTCTTTTAATTTTTATGATTGCACATATTTTATATGTACAATTCATTTTATTTGTACATACATTTGTATTGTTTGTTAATTAGATTGTGTTTTATATCTAAATTATGAGCTGAAACTACCCTTCTGTTATCTTACTTTCTTTTTGGCTTTTTTCTTAGACTGATAAGCTGTGTCATGGATAAAGGTAATGTCTAGCTATGTGATTTGAGAGATAATGAATTTGGTTTCCAGTACCATCCATTAAATTATCTATCATGAATTTGTCTGCTGTGGTGAGCAGAGCCTTGCAAAATACTATTAAGATTCCAATAGGAACCACATGGCTTTAGCGGGTCTGTCTCCCCCCCTCCCCACATAAGAGTACCATAAAAATGTGCTATCTATCAAATTCTGAAAACAACTGTAGAACAATATATATCTATACTTGTACCAGATATTAATACTTCTTATCAAAATGTATCTGTCATATGAAAAAAATGTTAATCAAATTGTATGCTTTTAATTAAACAATTATGCAAAGTGATGAATGTTTGGAATTACCAATTAATTGTTTTCATTTTGTATTGTCTTTTGTGGTACATGAAACTGGAAGACATATACGTTTCAGAGAATACTGCATTGCAAAGGGTTTGCTATCATTGTTTGCCTGCCTGATCTCACTTGATATTCCAAAACTACTGCCTTCAGATTTAAGAAAATACACTGCCAGTTGTGATTATATCTAGATTAATTTAAAATATGGAAGATTCTGGAAATGAATAGAGATACTTAGGGTGGTGTCCCTTTCTATATTCACAGGGATTATGTTTAATTTAGATTCATGAACTATTTTATTTGTTAAAACGTTTATAAAATATTTGCAGTAAAATTTGTATTGTTATTCTGTCTGTTATGTGACAGTAAATGATAAACAGTGTATAACTGCAAAGATTTGAAATGCAGATAGATACTATATTCAGATTGTTACTTGAATAACTAACATTTAATTTTATTAAAGGTCAAGCTGATAACTAGTCATTTTTTATTTGTTTGTCTGGTCTTCTTGTTTCAGTAGAAACTACCGTGGAAAGACTCCACGTCCCATAAGTCAGTCCCAGTTTATTTTTAGTAAGAAGACAACTGAAAGAAAATTTATTCTGAGTTAGTTTTTCAGTGTTAGGACTTGTGAATAAAATATAATGAAGTTTACTGAGTTTACAGATCTTTGATGGTTGGTGTCTACTTAAGATTCATAAAGCTTATAAGAGAGACAGTTTGTATAATCAGTAATTTTTGAACTTTATTATTCTAAATTGCTGGTAGAGGTCTGTGCATTTGAATACTGCATACATTTTTTCATGTGCAATTAATTTTGCACTTCAGTAGTGCAGTATGCAGCAAATTTCAGATGGAACTCTGGATCATATATTGAAGACCATACCTTGCAGTTCATACCTAGTAATGGAATGTACTATTTGTCCATTTATATTTCTGCCTCTTCTGCCTCAAGTGTGGTTGCTTCTTAAATTACTATAATCTGGGAAAGTCCTCTTACAGTCTTGCTCCAGTGGCGAATTATTAAAAATCTGGCAATTTGTTAAAGGTAGGTACATCAGCTAGTTTGTTAGGAGGTTGGAGACTAGTTAATTAGCATTCATTTAGTATAGATAAAGATTCTGACCCAAACTGGAGTACTTCCAGTTAAAATAAAAGTTTTGGAACTGATTAAATGACAACACAAAATGATAACACAAAGATGGTTGGAATGCTGCCAGAGAAGCTGCTCCCAGGATAACCTGGATAATTTGAAATTTCTTCAATTGTTTGGCAGTGGATGACTTATTTATCCACAGCTGCTGTATTCTAGTTCAAATATCATGTGTAAACATGCTGAATGACATCTGACTAGAAGGTGATTTTTTAAAAAAATGTATTTCAAAGCATTATTTACATTTTTGGGGAACAATCAATTAGAATTTCTCTAAAGCCTCTCAAGATTATGAGAATCTAAAATCATTTTCTTTGCTTTTTTAAACCTATACCTGTTTTATAATATAAACTAAAATGTGTGGCTATGTAATCTTTTTTGGAGGTCACTGTATCCATGCAAACTTGTTTTGAATGGTGAATTCTTCAGGTGGCTGAATGACAGTAATAAAGACAGCAAAATCAGGTGGGTTTTTGTTTAGGAACAAACCAAGGTAGAGCATTGCTCAAAAGTGAAACTGGAGAGATAAGTCTTGTTTTTGCTTAGCTAGCTTTCGGTTGCCCAATGTTAATGGGTGAGAATTGTGCAAGGATGACCTTGGCATTAAGGCTTTATTCTCTGTATTTGGAATGGGAATGCTTGGTAAGTGTAAGGCACACCTGTAGGCTTCATACTGAAGTTGAAGCCGGTGGCAATGGACTTGATCCATGGGATCACCCCCACTCACCCACCTCTACTTGGTGGCAAGTGATGCATATGTTTATCTTGCTTGTTGATTAGAACAACTTGACAGCATCATCTCAATCTTTGCTGTGAATGAGACTTTGCGTACATAGAGAAGTTTACATCACAGCAGAGTGGTATTGCTTGAGGTGCTACAGTGCTGACTGGGGTGATAATCAAATTGCTTTGATAAAGATTTGTACAACTCTACATGTACAATAGCGAGTAGCAGCAGATTCGGGCCAGGTACACAATTACTTTCACATGACATTCCTGCAAGCTATTTGAAGAACATTGCTGTGTTATGGAATGTACTTAAGAAATACTGCTCTGCATGTTTCTGGCTACTGCCTAATCTATTAACAATATCAGAGCTATCATTCATAAAGTAATTGGATAGTAAGCTAGATGCTAAAGTTTGAACTAGTTATGCTCTTTAAGAAATATATATGTACGTGGACCTTAGCTTTGATTCCTGGTGACTCTGTGGATAAGTCCCTGCAGTTTTTATGGCAAAGGTTTTTTGGGGAATTGTTTGCTCTTGTCTGATTCTTAGGGCTCAGAGAAAGTGACTGGCCAGTTGGTTTTATACCAAAGGTGGGGACGGAATTCACATTCTCAGTTTCTAGACCAGTGGTGGCTAACCTTTTTGGGCTCCTGTGCCAAAATTTGCATGCACATTAGTATGCGCGCACTCGTGTGCCAGCACCCAGAATGCAATGTGCGTCCCCCCCCTGCGGATGTGCACACATTCCCCACCACCTCCTTACCTGCACTGCGCCTCACAGCTGATTTTTCAGCTGGTTTGAGACCTTTTTCAGCCTCCCAGAAGCTTGCAAAAAGCCTCTACAAGGCTTTTCAGGACGAATAATAGGCCCGTTTCAACACTTCCAGTATTACATGAAGTGACAAAACAGGGCTATTCGTCCTGAAAAGCCTTGCAGAGGCTTTTTCCAAGCCTCTAGGAGGCTGAAAAAAGCCTGAAACCAGCCAAAAAATCAGCTGTGAGGCACGTGCATGTGCAGTGAGATAAGTTTGCCTGCATCTCGCATGCTGGCACAAATGGCTCTGCGTGCCACTTGTGGTTCGCCATCTAGACTGATGCCTTAAGCACTAAACTGGCTTTCTTTAAGAGATATACTGACTAGCAAATATAGAATTAGAAATAATAACTCAACTTAATCCTGCACTGGATTAGATTTATGATTAACGAGAGTCTTCAATTTCTTATTAGTTTTTACTGAAAATAAATATGAGCATTTGCTTTGAAGTTATATTATTGAACATAGTATTGGAAAGAATTGTTTTGCATATGTGTACCTTGAAGCAGCCTTCATCCACCCATCCTTTTTTAAAAATTTGATTGTCAGTCTTCTTAAGAAGAAGCTTCTGTGGAACTCTGTATCATGTAAGGAGTCTAGTACTATTGATTGGGCATCCTATTACCAAATGGAAAAATCTCTGGAACGATAAATTTAGCTGAAGATTTTATTCTTTTCTAAAGGTGTAGGTGCAAGTGAAACTGTGAAGATTTTTAAAAAAGAGTATCAAGATGTATTATTTTTTAACATTGTTGTGGGTGACTTGCCATGATCTCACTTGCACTTACCACAACACAGTTATGCTCTGACAGTGCCACTCTTTTCTCTTAGTTATTGTCAGGTATACTAGTTGTTTCTTCTTAAGAGGATACCAGTTCATAATGGTTTTAAGGTGTGTAAAATCTAACACATTGTTATATGTTACTTGTAATTGAGGCTTGCTGACTTGCTGTGGGTTCGATTAGAGATGTATTTTGCCAAATTCTGGAAATGGTGGGAATGCCTTCACACCAACTATTTCTTTTTCAGCATTTGTATTTTTTTTTAGTTCTTTCATATCTATTGTCTGTTTTCATTGCTTTTGAAAGACAACTATTTCCTGGCTTCCAAGAAAGGAGGGTACACTTACCATTTTATCTGGGGGAGGGAATTTATATGGGGTATTCCACTGTAATTGTTTTCTAAACTGTACCTTTACCTTAAAATAGAGCAGTTCCACTCATTTCAACTTCCAGAAAATAAGGTGGAACATTGAATCAGACTTTTGTTACTGAATTGCCAATTTACTTGGCAATTTCACTTTCTGATTCTTCAGCAATAGCTAGTCAATTTCAATTTTCCAGCTTCTTAGGACTTAGTGCACAATCAAGGCAGGACTTAACTGTTCTTTCTAGGGATACTTCTGCCTGATTCTCTCGCCATATTTTTAGATAGTTGACATTATTTTAGCCTGGGAGATACTAAATGAGATTCAAGAGGAGGGAGGAGACATAGATAAACCAAATGAAAGAAACCAGGCCCAGTCCAGTACTGCTTTTTTGGATGTTTTCCTCATTAACAGGTGATGAAACCAGTATTGGAGCAAGAAGAAAAAAGCAATAAACTTTCCTATGATGTGTGGCACAATATCAGTCAGCAATGATTCAGGCACAAAAGAGACAGGATGAGAGTTTGGCAGTGGGAACAATAGAAGTTATACTGGCACAGTTTGGGGTGACACAAGAATAGTCAGGCAGCCCTTTAATTCTGTACTGGGAAAAAGTCTACAACAAGATAAGCAGAAATATACTCCATATATAAATAATACATGAAATGCCTGTTGGGATCTTATGTACAATAAAATCTATTTAGCTTATTATTATTGAATTTTTTTTAAAAGAATCATTGTATTACACCTACATTTTTATTCTCTTTTCCATTCTGTTTTCTTCAGTTTGGTGTCTTTCCAATTAAAAAATTAAGGTGAGACTACTTTTTGAATGGAAAACACTTGTATAGCTTTTCACTAAAAACAAAAGGATTAAATGCTATAATTTCTCAAAACAGTTATTTAATTTTTGAAAATGGGTGTGGTCCAAGAGATTTTTGAAAGTGGGAAATTAAATCTTAAATTCCTTCTAGACAATGACCATAGATAAAATTTACCAACTTCTGCATTCCCAATTTGAGTACAGGAGATAATCTCTTCCCGTTTTATTTCTATATAATTTTACACAACCCACTTTTATTCTGTTTTAGTTTTTAACTCTGGATTATTGCTTACATGCTTGAAAGAATTTATTTTTCACAATTGGGAGAACCTGCAGTTTCCAATAATTACTCCCCCCCCCAAAAAAATTCCACATTTTTAATGTCACATCTTACATTCTGTTAGAAAATCAGCTTTCAGTTGCATAAAGAGGCTTCAGCGTTGAAGAAGTTGGGAAGCTAATTCATGAGTTCTTTTATATCTAAGGCAGACAGACCTCAGGTTTGGAAAATCTTTTTAAAGTTATTTTTATTAAATTGTAATGCACAGTAACCAGACACTTATGCAAAAACATAATATTAATGAATGACATCTGAGTTCAGAAATAAAATCAAACCATGTGCTCCAACTTTTTCTTGCTTTCCACATATACTTAAAATTCTGGGTTATTTCCTTTGGGTATTATTTATGTTATTNTATTATTTATGTTATTTCCTTTGGGTATTATTTATGTTATTTATTTCAGCACTATAATGTAGGATAGAACCAATCATTACATACGAGACCTGAAAAACAAATATTTTCTGACTTATTTATCATTTCAGATATACCAGCAAATTTTGCTGTATTTTCTACTTTTCTCTGGTGGGAAATAAAGTATTTTAAATATTTTATTTAAAATATTTTATTTTAAAATATTTTAAAGTAGGGATATCTCTCCCCTCCCAGTTTGCACTAACATTTGACATAGGAACAATATTTTCATTAACTCTGAATGAATCAAATGAAGCTCTTAATTACATTACCTTCAGAATTAGCTCTATACTAAAAGGATAAAATTACAGTAGATAAGATGACCTGAAACTCCTGGTTAGTTTAAGGTAGAAATTGTGATAGAAACATTTGGAAGAACTAAAAAGAATCATGCAAAAATGTGAGTGTTTTGTTTGAATTTTGATTTTGTTTTGGCTCAGGATGAAACAATTAGTCAAATTAGTAAAAACAATTTGATTTCACAGTAAAAAATATATCTAGAGATAGTTCAAATTATAGGAACTTTTTGGAATGATTTGTGAAAAGTTACATTTTCTTACAGTTTTTTAAGAAACTATTTACACTTGTTTTTCTTCTATCTACTGCTTGATATATTCCCACTGAATTCAGTGCAGATCACTCTCATGTAAAATTCCACAGGTTTGCAGTCATAGGCATAAAACCTAACAACAAAATGTGAAATTTTGGCTTATTGAATATAATCCATAATCCATAACAGCTAACAAAAATTTGGTGAGTGTTTCTAAGTTTTAATGCCGTAACAGATTATAGCCAACACGGGTTGATTCCTTTATGCATGAACTACTTGGAAGATCCAAGTTTGCAATTAACATACAAATATAGATTTCTCTGTAATTTGTCTGATAACATTAAAATAATAGCTGTTTTTGTTTTTCCTACCAACTGCTGGGATCAATTATATGTGACTGTTCCACATTTTTCTGTTGTTGGTAATCAAATCATGGCTGTGGTTGAGTCCAACAATACGGCTGTGGTTCCCACCCTAAGAGGAAAAAAGCTGACTACCCTGGCACTGTGCAATCTGAGAACTTTTGTCAAGTATCTTGCACTGCATATTGTACAACTAATTTCATTTTAAAAAGAGAAGTCTGCATGGTTGTAAAGTACTCTGGCTTATCTGCATGCTTTAATTGCTCCCACAGAATATAGGAGCACAATGAGGCAAGGACTTGAAACTTTTCAATGCTAAAGGAATCTTTGTTTATGTAACAAAAGATTCATTCATCAGAAATGCTTGCAAAAGATTAGACAGTGTATGCTGCGTTAACCATTTGATTCCAGCTATACTGCTGTAACTAGGCTCTATGTATAACCACATCTCTTTTGTATATGTGAACAAATTTCATGTAGCATTTCTTTGAACACTGATGATAAGCAGAGTACTAACTGGTAGGTAGTGGTAAGTGTTTTTGCTTTTTTATTGGTGTCTCTGCCTCTGTCTCTACCAATCCAGTCTGTTACATAACTGAGTGCTTGAAGTGTAAGCTGCCTGTCTTGATTTCTTTGCTATTTATTTATTTGTTTGTTTGTTTGTTTGTTTATTTATTTGATTTTATTTTATTTTATTTGATTTGTCAATCGCTTACAAGATAGTAGGTATAAGTATAAACATTTATCAATACATGAAATTGATACATATAAGAATAATAAAAAGAAATAGGACAGGGCCAGTAGGCATGTTGGTATACTTATGCACACCTCCTACAGGCCTCTTACAAAAGGGGTGAGGTCAATAGTAGGCAGTCTAAGGTTAAAGTTTTTGGGGTTTGGGGAAGAAACCACAGAGCCAGGTAGAGTATTCCAAACATTGACCACTCTGTTGCTGAAGTCGTATTTCCTGCAATCAAGTTTGGTGCAGTTAACCTTGAGTTTGTATCTGTTGTGTGCCCTTGTATTGTTATAGTTGAACCTGAAGAATTCATTGACAGGTAGGACATTGCAATGTATGATTTTATATACTATATTTAGATAGGACTGAAGGCGTCATAGTTCTAGGTTTACTAGGTCTAGAGTTTCGAATCTGGTAGCATAAGGTATTGCAATGACTAGAGGAGCGGCGAACTCTTCTTCTGAAATATTTCTCAACTTTCTCAACTGTATTAATATCAGGTACGTATTGTGGGTTCCAGACTGATGATCTGTATTCAAGTATTGATCTAGCAAATGTTTTGTATGCTCTAGTTAGTAATGAGATATTACCAGAGAAAAACCCATCTCCTCAGCAAGCTCTCTCTGTGAGCATATTTGCTGAACAGCATCCGACTGATATGGCTGTGTGATCTTTTTGTTGTAAATTCCTGTCTGGTACTAGCATTAGCTTTAAATGAGAAAGCGTCCATATTTGCTCTGGTCTGTTGAGAATATACACAATAGGATAATAGAAAGGAAATTATTATAACTGGAAAATGTTCAGTATGAACAGCTGTTGTTTCTGGGGAACAGCTGTTGTCTCTAATTCTGGGGAACATAGAGGAACATGATATGTACACCATCAACATTAAAAGATTCATGGTGATTTTCTGTGTAGTGTAGGTTTCATCCATAAAGCAACTTTGCCATCCATTCATACCTGAGCTGGAAGGAAATCATAATGGCATAAGTCACTCTGGACCCCAAACTCTCCATTAATACCAATCTGGAAAAGGCCCATGATGTGCTGTTATCGATGCAACTCCTCTCCATGACATTTTAAGAGCAGTGATTGGTGGCTTTTCCTAACTGAAATTGGAATATCATGAGCTAAGAGAAAAGTCGTCCCTACTCATCAATGTGTGCCTGAGTGGTATTGTAAGATGAAATGCTTCAATCAAATTTGTTTCCTATTAACTGTTAACCAATCAACAACCAGTAGTTTGTAAGAAAGAATTCATCCCTTTCTCCTAAATGCTGCTGCGAGAGCCCAGGATGGGTTAGACTCCTCTTGATGACATCATCAAGCTGGGTCTGCCTCGTATAAAAAGGACTGCCTGTGGGAATTTCCTCCCAGCTTTGACTCAGCTTCTTTCGATGACCATAAGCTGGTGTCTCTGAAAGCAGTTTAGTTAGCAAAAGTGAAAGCTATCTTCATCATTGGCATCCACTCTCCTGCAATGAGGAGTTGCAATGTTTTCTTCAATGTTTTCTTCAACCGAGGGAGACTGTAAATAGAGAATAGTCCTTGATCTTCCTCCACAGTCTTTCCTCAGCGATTTCGGCCTCCACGATCATAAACATTGGATCGGGCAATAACAGCACCTCTCAGCTGATCATAAATTTTCACTTTATTGCCGATTTCGCTGTTTGGGGCTGTTTACAGCCTCAGGACCGATTTAACCACTGCATAGCCTGTAGCTCTTGTAAGCGGCCAATTTGGAGGCTTCTTCAACCGCATGTAGTGAGTGGCCTTTTTGAAAGCTTCTTCTAAAGAAAGTAGCAAGTGGCCATTTTAGGTGGCATCATCCCCCAAAGGCAGCTTCTACTATTCATAAGCTCCTATTCAGACAACATATAATGAGGATTGCTTCCAGCACCTTTGTGTCTGTTTATGCATACTATGGATCAAGACAAGGCTCACATAGAGCCTTCAGGCCTGATTTCTTAAGGCCCCCGAGCTGGCAAAAGAAAGAGAAGGAGACAATGCTCCCAGTCTGTTCAAAGGGAGGTGGTGGCAAGATTAGAGCCAAAGCTTTGGTCCCTAAGAAAACATCCCAGGTTGAATTAAAGGCAGAGAAAAGAAGGCATGCAGCCTTAGAAAGGCAGTTCAGCAAAACTATTGAGCAAGTGAGGGATCAACTACAACAGGCTTCCAAACCAGCCAATCCTCTAGTTGTTAAACAGATCAGGCCCCAATTTTTAAACAGACCTCTTGGGACCTCTCTTCAGCTTGGCACTTCATGGCCCAAGGTGTTCTCGACCTAAACTCGAGGCTTCCTTCATCCCTGCTGCAGGCCTTTGTCCCTCAAATCCATCATTTGATGTCAGACCCAACTACATCCAAGATGTAGTTTCCATTGCCATCAGACAGGGCCTAGCAGAAGGGCTGCTATGAATTTTTTGGCCCTCAAACAGGGCCCAGCCTCACTTTACTGGCCTACTACAAGCCAGATCCCCAGAGGGGACTGCTTCACCCACAGGACCCCAAGGCCGCTTCTGCTCAATCAGAATGGGGGGGCACTAGATCAGGGAGACTATATAGAACCATCAGAACGTAGCCACTCTCCTGCTTCTGAATGGGAGGAGGGAGAAATCTGGCACCCCAACCTCTCTGAGGAAGAGGAAGTTCTGCTACCTGATCAACCCCAATCAGCCACAAACTGGCTTTATTCAAGCCTCTCCTCCACAAGGCACTGGTTATGCCCAGTGTCCCCAGAGGAGGCTGCCCCCAAACCTCAGGTGATACAGTCGGGATCCAAGGATTCCCTCTTCAAAACATAGTCCACTCGAAGGTCCTTCCATCACTCAGTTTTTCTGGATCTGATCAGAATTAATTCACCTCTTCTGTCGCAGGCCCCTACCCATCTTCATATGACAGGCAGTTCTACAGTGTGGGCCTTCCCTCGCTGCCGCTCTTACAGTTCCATCTGTAGAAGCTCCAGTCATGGCTTCCTTCTTCTTGGGCACTCCAACTGAGCCTGAGGATGTACTTTAGGCAGGGGACAAACGTGCCGAGCAGACATAAAATGTAACCACCAGGCCTCTGTTTTAGCTGTCCGGGCCTTGACTGCTGCATCGTTTTTCACAGGTTTTCTATCTGCTGGCTGCACAAGCTACAAGACCACATATCTTCATCAGACTTGAGATCGCATCAAGATCTCAATAAGATTATAGCAGCAGCGGAATTCATGGGGACACCACCCTAACTTTCGCCAGTTCTCCTCCAGGGCCATGGCTTCGTCTGTGGCAGGGAAGAGACTGCTATGGTTATGAATTTGGCAGCAAGCCTCGACACAAGTGGAAGCTGGCTTCAGGCCCCAGCACCAGTGAAAAGCTTTCGATGATGCTCTTGATCCATTCATCATCAAAACAAGGGACAAAGGAAAAGTTCCTTCCTCACCAGGCTGGAGGGCAGACTTCCATCCTTCCCCTTACCTGCTACCTCCATTTAGGCCCAAAAATTACTTCTAGCTTCTGCATGCCACAGAGAGTGTATTCCCAGTACCAAGAGCAATGCCCTGACATACCAGACAACAACAAACTGCGGGTAAATGGCCCTTTCGTGGGGGAAGGGGTCACTCATTCCGTCGTGCTAAATAATCCCTTGTTCTTCCCATCAGAGGTCATTTGGCCAGTTTGCTTCTGGATCCAATTTAAGGTGTTGGTTATCACTTTTAAAGCACTGCCTGGTGTGGAACCATCTATCTGAGAAACTGGCTCATCCTAATGGGATTAGTCTGCCCCAGCCATGCCGACAGAAGGGGCATGTTGCGGGCTCTGTCAGCCAAGGAATTTCAGCTGGCAGGGTCAGGAAGAAAAGCTTTTCTGCCATGGCCCCCACCCTGGAATATCATGCCCCCTGAGGTGAGATCCATAGTCACACTTTTGGTCTTCCAAAAGGCCGTGAAGATATGGCAGTGCCAACTAACCTGGGGCCCCAATGGGGGTATGGCAGTTTGGAGTAGATAACCAAGTAGATCATAAAGTTCACATTTCCAGCATAGATTTGAGATATCTTTATACATTCTGGATAGTCTTTCTGTTGAACGATACCAACAGTACATCATTTTATTAAAAATGTTTTTAAGACTAGAATATAGTGCAAATTTCAATCCTTTCAACTGCATATTTTCCCATTAATTCATTTGTATATTATAATAAAAGTTTTTATTCCATTTTATCATAAATTATTTCACTTATTCTTTCTCTTAAGGTATGAAATTTCAACAACAGGTGTCTGTTATGTGTATTTATAAGTTCATCAGTTGTACATATTTCTGTTTCAAACTGTTTCTTACACTGTTCAAAGCCATAAAATATTTTATCTACTTTAAAGCATTCTGATACATGTACATAAAGAAAAATATTGATAATTATATCCTTCCATGATTAAATGTTTTCTTGATTTTATCTTACATTCTCCTTGAGTAAAGATTAAATTAATTATAGCTGTTTCTGGTTGATAACCAATGTTAGGGAATAAATGATAGGCGATATCATTGAATGCTTTTGAATGTTTATGTAATATTCTAGACCGGGGTATCAAACTCAATTTCATTGAGGGCTGCATCAGAGTTGTGTTTGACTTTGGGAGGCTGGAGTGGGCGAAGCCAGGATGGGCGTAACCAGCTCAATGTCACTCATGTCGATGCCTATAGTGGCCTGAACTCCTGAGCTCCATTTTCATCAGTGACGGCTCCCTGCAATCCTCTGCCAGCAAAAACGGAACTCTGGAAGGACGCACGCAGCTCTACCGAGCTCCGTTTTCACTGGCAGAAGCACCACAGGCTGGTCCTTCGCTGTTTCCAGGCCAGATCTAAACCTTGAGTTTGACATTCTGATTTTAGACTGAGCAATCAAACAGTAAAAGTTCCAACTGGTTTCATGATGTTTCTGTAATTCAGACAACTAAGAAGGTATTAGAATACTCAACTAAGCATTCATGCACAAACTCTAGGAAAAATATTGGAGTAGTGAAATCTTGTTGGGTGAATAAAATGGGTTAAAACTTTTAACAATTCAGGGCTCTATAATAGAGGTTCAGACAAGTAGCCCTAAAAGAGAAAAGACAGGACTAGAAGATGGGCAGTCAACAGTGTAAAGGTCTAAGACGGGGTCTGCAAACTTGACAGCTTTAAGACTTGTGGACTTCAACTCCCAGAATTCCTTCTCCAGTCATGTTAGCTCAGGAATTCTGGGAGTTGAAGTCCACAAGTCTTAAATTTGCTAAGTTTGAAGACCCTTGGTCTAAGAAAATGGGATAAGAAAGTGGCAGGAAAACAAAAGTGGTCTTTGGATCAAGGCTTCAAGTACCAGAATGCTCCAGTCTGAGAACAAGGACAGAGGAATGCAGATCCAAATTTGGATAGTTGTTCCCAATTGAGATTGGTAGGTGCACCTAAGCAGCCACAGTTGAAGGCATGGCTTACTTAGAGGTGTTGTTTTCTTGCTCTCTAAACTGAGCGGATTGCCTTTGCTTTGTCCTTGGAAGTTGCTGGTGCATCATATGGCTAGGCTCCCTGCTAGAGCTGTTCTCTCATTATCTGCATCTGCCCTTAGTTATTCCTTCTCACTGTCTCCTTTCACTGCTTTAGGTGACTGATTGCCTGTTGGCTTCCAAGGCTGACAATTTGTTGGATCAGATGGTTCAGCTTCTGACTCAATGGAGTCAAAACAGACCACAATATTTATGACTTTCTGTACTGTGAATCCTAAATTTCATCTGGAATATTTGTCTTGACTGGAGTGTCAGTTCTAGCAGTCTTGATCTTTTCTGCCAGATTGTTTCCAATGGCAGTGCTAATGATATTCTGCTCTGTTGCGGGCATCTCTGCCATGTTCCTGAGAACCTCCTTTATTCACCATCTCATGAAGTTGCTGGAATTATTCCATTTGTCCCCTGTTGTTGGTATTTAATTGGATCCAGAGAGAGTCATTTATGCCAGGAATAGAACATATGATGTCAGACAAACCGAAAGGTAGGTGTATTTTGTGTAACTGTTGATGGAGGATAGTATTTAACTTATATTGGCTAGATTGTCATCATAAGCAATGGATTGATGGCTTACTCTCAATTCATCTTGATCATTGGAAGTTCAATTTCTTTCTGTGGAAAAATGATCTTTCAGCAGTTTTCACAATCGCTTATACCATCTGTGCCTGATGTTGTGTAATGTTTTGGATTCAACTTCAGAAGGTGTTTCAAGGCATGCAGACATACAAAAGTAGCATTTCTGAAACACTTTGGCAGTTTCATCATGTCCTAGGACATCTAGTGGTTGCAGAGGAAAATATATTTGTTTAAAATTATTTAAATTTGTTATGGCTCCCCACTCTAGGAGACTCTGGATAGCTTGTATAATCTAAATAAGCAGTTAAAACAGTTAAATAAAAATATATACAATCTGAACTAAAAACAGCCATAACAATAAAAGATGGCAGGGGTCCCACAACACACTAACCCAAGGCCTGGGAACAGAGTCAAGCCTTAAAGGCCTTCTGGAACCCAAGGAGAATGTGCAGTTATTGTGCAGTTAATGTGCAGTTAGTAGATATTATGGTTGTTTTAAAGAGTTGCATGTGGGTGCTATATCCATTCTCTTGTATTTTCCAATGCATCTTTTCTGAACAATTTCAGAAGTACTGTACTGTTCTAAGAATTAGTTTTCCATTCTCTTTGTGAGTTATCTTTTCAGTTGTGCAACTGGAAGGGCCCATTTAGGCACTGGGTACAATGCCCTGCCAGAAGAGGAACCCAATCAAAGCATCTTCAGGTTCATCTTGAAAGATGGATTTAATATTGGCCCAAATGATGCATTTGTTATATGGGTTTTGGTGAAACGAGCCCATCGTTCCCTTTCCTGAATGCTCACACTGGTTCCAAATTCATTTCTAAATTCATTTTAAAATGTTAGTATCAATTTGCAGTGTTCCAAATAACTTGGTACCAACACATCATATGGTTAAGGAAGTTAACTTTTTGTCCATTTCTTCATTGGTTTGTCAATCTATTGCATCTTTCTGCAAAGTCCTTCTGATGGCCCCACTTACATACCAAATGAGTATCATGGTATTATGATGCATGTGGCATCAATGTAAATATTACATTACTCTACATTAAATATAAATATGACCTCTTGCTAATGAGGTTTAACCCCCAATCATGATGAGGCATACTCACATTGGTTACTTGACAACATTACAGCAGTGTCTTACTTCCCTTTACCTATTTTAATTTTTTTTTACTTCTTGATCCAAGCTGTGGGTCTGGCTTTTCCTCCCAATCTCCCACCCAGATATTAACCAGGTCATATTCTCCTATACTTTGACCAGCTAGTATTCTATATGGGCTGGTATTCTTGTGGCAAGGTAAATATTCCATAAATGTTGGAGTCTATTCCATCTCTGATCATGATGATTGGAATTTATGGCAAGGAGTATATAATTAAAAATACTTAGAAGGCATTCTATTTTCATTGATAGTTGCTATTGAATCTAATTGTTTTAGTTGTAAATATGTTTTGGTGTTTTAAGTTGTAAAAGTACTTAGATGCTCAGAATAGAAAGATAAAATGAGAATACTGACACATATTTGTTCCAGAAAATACTTGAATCTAAAACCAGCATATGTTGAATAGGTATGAGTAGCAAGGTCTGGAGAAAAATAGTTCTATACATGTCCCCTACTTAGCTGTTGTGCAAATTTTAAAGTAATAAGAACTCCCCCACCCCACAAAAAATAAGAAATAAAAGAAAAACACAAAGTAATTTGAATTTACAATCTACTATAAGGTTAAGGAAGTTAAGTGCACATTCTCAGAAAATTATTAATTTCATTATAAGCTGAATACTTTAGGTCATTTTATCTGTTGAGTTAGGTAGATATAAATTCAATAAATGAATAAAATGTTAAAATAACAAATCATTATTCAATTCACTTCATATAAGAATTTCAACAACACTAATCATTACTGTATGAAATATACAGTAAGTGAAAAATTATATTTACCTAGTCTGGAAGGAATCTACCTTCAGAAATCACCCATAAATTAAATGTTAAAACTTCAACTAGAATATGCATTTTAATGTTGTATAAACCCATTAGTAGAATGCCTAAAATGTTTCCATGTTAAAATAAGTTCTAAGTCAGATTTATATTGCAGAGTATAAATTAATACGACATTAATTTAAACATTAAGGCTTGTTCAAACTTTACTTGACATTCTGTTGTTTCATGGCATGGGATCAAGTTAGGAAGAGTCTTGTCCCAGTTATATTGACCCTCCCGCTTAATCAAGCAGGAAGAGGATATGTTTGATTGATAGACCCTGCCTATCAATTAAATAATTTTTAATTGGCAGGGTCTCAGAAGAAAGCCTTCTCTGCTGTTGCCCCTGCCCTGTGGAACATTTTGTCCATAGAGGGGAGATTGACGCCCACTCTTCCAGGCATTCAGAATAGTAAAAACTAGTTCTGCCTGACTCGCCTGGGGATTGAAGTATTGGGGGTGGTTGGTAGTTTGAGGGCACTTCCTCCACCTTTTAACTTGCCTTTTAAAAGTCTGTCTTTTACTTCATTTTTAATTGTTTTTAATGGTGTTTTATATGGAATATGCATTTTGACTGTAAACCACCAAAAGTCACTTAGTGAGAAGAGAGGATATAAATTTGTTAAAACAAACAAAGAAACAAATACAGTTCCTCTTCCTGTCCTTCCTCCTTGTGCATATATAATAACAACTGAAACAAGACAGTCTTTTTCATTTGTATAGACTCATTGGGTAGATAATGTAAGGTTTTTCATTATGTTGATAGGTTTCTTGTCTCAGGATTTACAAAAGATTTGTAGAAAGTAATAAAATGGAAACTAAAGTTGTAGTGCTGAGTGAACATACATATCATCATCCTTTTTCCTCCTGTAAAGCTTCAGGGAGTAATTCAAGCAGACTTGAAGGCAAAAATATGCACGCATGCGCGTGCACGCACACACACCAGTTGTGGGATTCAATTTTTTTTACTACAGGTTCTGTAGTAAAGTAAGGCTTGGTGGGCGTGGCAGGGGAAGGATACTGTAAAATCTCCAGTCAGAGGCGGTATTTGCCAATTCTCTGAACTGATCAAAATTTCCACTACCAGTTCTCCAGAACTGGTCAGAACCTGCTGAATAGCACCACTGACACACACACCCTACAGTAACTAGATTTATTAAGTGCTTTTTAGAATATGTGAAGACAATATCTTCATAAAACAATCTAGGTCAAAGTATGGTTTCGGAAAACTGCAGAGCACAAACTGACAAGCTAATTAAATAAAATTACTTGTAAGCATAGTTTATTTGTTTTGTTTAGAAAGTATTGTATACCACCCATAGTCACTTTCACATGAGAGTTGGCTATAGACATATGATAAATAAATAAATAAATAAATAGATTTAAATATGCCACCTACACACTTGATAGTTTTTTGAGGTTTACAAAATAGAATAAAAACCTTGATAAAAATAATAGGAAATGTGTAAAAACAAACCTAAAGCAATAACTAGATTATAAAATTCCAGTACAAATTTTAAGGATATTTACATTAATTCACATTCATTACAGTGTGTATACACAGACTCTTTATCTATACTATCATTACATTATCAATAAATCCCTTGTTATAGCCTTTATGCTACAAAAACAAATATATCAAAAATATTTTACATATATCATATTTACATATATCAAATATGTAAAATGCATACATATAAGGATACACACATTGTGATGACCCAGGGCATGGCACAGAGATAACATAGGCAGCTGGCAGTTCAAACCCCTCACCTTTATTGTTCCAAATTTCCCCAAATGCTCCCACGTTTCTGGCAAGTCCCAGAGCAAAATGATGACAAAGCCCCACACCTCAAGCAGCCTCTGGCTGCAAATTGTCCAGCCCAGCACTGTGTACACTAAGGCTGCACAGCAATAAATCCAGCAGAGCAAATCAAGGAGTTCAGGAAGCAAACGATCCAATTAATTAATTCCAAAAGCCAGAAAGAATACAAGGACTCTTGGAAAATTCAAACATCTGCATTTAATCACTTCAGGAACTCAGCATTTGTTCCCAAGAAATGCCCCTCCCACAATGTCTCCTTCAGGCTCACTCCCCAGGTATGTTTTGTGATGATGGGTAGGGCACGCTTCTCCCTAGTACCCTGCTCTGTCTGCGCTGTTCTCACCTTCTCTCCACTCTCTGTGCTCTCAGATCAGGAGGGGGTGGTCCTTGCTCCTCGCATGAGCTCTGTCTCTCATGTTCATCCTGCCCCTGTTCCTCCCTATCTACAAGCTGTTCTAATCCTAAAAGGCCCTCTCCTGACTGGTCCTGCCCTTTCCCATTTTCCTCCGGAGCCAACAAAGCCGCCCCCACAATTTTATGTTGCTCAGATTTCAGCTCATCTTTCCCCACAGACTCAGGCTCCAACGGAGTCATGACACATATCAAAATACATAGAGACATGAATAAAAAGCATAAAATACAATAAAATAACAAAACAAATTCATAAACAGTACAAATAAGAATGGCAATCACCAATTAATACTAATCTTCATTCATAAATAAGATGAATGGTCAGGCGAAAAGAATTACGACCATCGGTTAGATTGCAGCATGGTACATTTATTGAAGTCTGTACACTAGAATCTAATCAACTAAAATTCAACACTAAATTGGTACCAGATAAGGGTAAACATAATTCAGGAGGGGTTGGACTTGGATCAGTTGTGGTAGGGTAATGACTCTAAGCTTATGTCAAGTTAGCCATCCCAACTCTGCCTGCTTTTTTCCTACCCGAATAGAACAAATCAGTGTCATGGTTAGCTTAATTAAGATGAAGCCCAAGTGAAATTTTAGATTTTTAGGTTTTTCTGGTTCCGGTGCTTTCTTGACTCTGCTGTAATGCGTCCAGCCTCCTTCCCGAGTACAGGCATCGGAGCACCTGGTCAACGGACCTCCCAGCTAGGTTCAGTTTGATCTTCACTCTCTCCAAGTCTTTTAGGACCCCAGTCTCCCCTCCAGCCTCGTGTGGGTTGTTGGCTACCAGCACAAAGGTTGGTCGTGCAACCAACAGTCCCTCTGTTTGTTGAAGAGAAAGCAAAGACTGAGACAGTGCCAGCAAAATATTTCAAAGGAACACAGTCCCCTGAAACTCTAGTACTTAGGGATTGCCTAGTTTGGCCAAATAGGGTCTCACCCATCAGCATTTCAAAAGGAGAAACCCCCTGTTGTCTTTCCTTGACAAGTTCTGATCCCTGAGCCAGAGCTAAGGGAAGATTCTTTGTCCATGGCAAGCCCATTTTCAAGTTTAGCCTTGGTCAAGTGTTTTCTTCAGTTTCCGCGTTTTCTTTTTCATTTTTTCACTGGATTCAGCGAATGGCCATTGGCGTGTAGTTAATTTCATTCAAACCCCCACCACCTCCATTACCCTTTGCAGAACCTTTTTGGGTGAAATGAGTTCCTCTGTCTGGAATCTATTGCTTTTCCATCATCCATATCGCTGGGATATATCTGTTCTGTAAGATCTTGGTTTACTGTGGGAGCTGTGCTCTTCTAGTGGGATAAAGCCTGCTACCACCCCTTAGTTGATCTTTGATCACAAGCAGGTATTTCCAACCCCCTTTTCTGGCAAACTCAGTGAAACAATCATTGTGCTCTGCTGAAACAGGCCAACCCACTAAGGTCGCCCTCCCACTCTCTATTCTTGCGTGCCGGCTTTCTTATTTACTTTTCAAAAAATTCAACATTTCCAGCAGATGCTCTGAAGCTACTGTCTACATCCTCAACTCAATAGTGAGGTTAAGGACGATGACCAAGGCCTCCATTCCCCCAATGTCCTCCTTATGAAACTTTCTCCAATCATTCCCCTCGATAAACACATGGGTGACACCACCTTGACCTCCCGACGTCTTCCACATCCCCTTTGGGTGGTTTTGACAATCCCTCTTTCTCAAACCCAACTTTTTCCTTTTTTCTCTGGCTCCCATTCTCCCTCTCGTCCTCCTTTGTCAGTATTGGTATTTAGATACCCATTACCAACTCCTATCTCCCTCGAGCTCCTCGCCCATTTGTCCTGCTCATCGGTTTACTCCACAACCTCCGGTGTGTTTCGCCTTCTGATGTGCCTCACATAGGACAATGATACTTGGCTAGGGAGTTGCAATGCCTCTAAGGTTGCTTCTACTAAACTGCAACTTGCTTCTATTTGCTTTCCCATCCGCACTTGATTATACCCTCTTTACTTTCCAGATTTCCCAACGTGGCACCACCCTCCGCATGCATACTTGCAATCGGTCAAATCGTTACTCTCCACTCCCCTCAGCCATTCCAAGGCTCTGGTCAGGGCAAACAATTCACATTTCTGAAGCTGACCAGCAGCTGGAACTGACACTTTCTCTATCACCTCACCTTCCCCGGTTACTATTGCAAACCAGAATGTTCGCCTGTTCCATTTTCCTACTCTGCCCTAGATCCATTTCCATTCAACATGGGCCATCCATGCAACATGGCTTCGGTTCTGCTCACAAGTAAACGACTCGTTTTGCCAGTCTAAATTCCCATGTTAGTTTTCTTCAGAAGCCCTAGTCTTAATTATGCATAGAAAAATATCATATTCATAGTTTAAAAAGGTCTTTGACTTACCTACTGATTATTGCTCTTTGTTAAGTTCTGAACAGTAGCCATTGACAAACATATTTAATATTTTTTGTCATACTATACTTTTCATATAAAATAAGTAGATCTTGCTGGCAACTTAATTTCAAGAAGATTCAGAAATAGAAATAATTGTACCGTTTAAATCATTGATTTAATATCCACTTTGCTCACATGTTATCATTAATAATATGCATGTAATCTCTTTGGTGTCATTCTGCATAATAACACAATCGATTCTGCCTACTATTAAATAAATATGTTCTAAATGTTTACCTGGTTATTTCCTTAAACATCTGCCAATGGAAAGGGCTGCATTTGATGAAATTTCATGCTTTACTCATGACACGTAAGGCAAGATTTCAGGTTATTCCCTTTAAGCTAGAGTAATAACCAGGTTCGTTTCTTAGCTATCATTTTATGACTTGTATAGTATTCCTAGATTTGTACATTTTATAGTAAACCAATGGTGCAACCACTACAATTGCTGCCTAATCCTGAAAGCTTTCTGGCTGTAACTGATGTTTGGACATGTTAGTATTATTATCTCAATTTTCCACTCAGCTTTTCATTGTCTTACATTTTTTAAAACATGGAGTTAATGCTTTACTAAAGCTTCCTTCACCACTTAAGATGATATGTATTATGTCCCATTTTTGTTTTTTTTTCAGAAACTGCAAATCGACAACTCTGTACTACAATCTCTTCAAGATGAGAAAACTGGGGCAATACCATAAAGAGAATAACATCAGGGATCGAACAATATAACAGACCTATGAAATTACCAATTTGAAAAACGTTTGTCATCCTCAACAATACTCCTACTGAATCAAGTTTCGTGGAATCAGGAAGGTAAAAAACCTCTGTACAACATCTTTCTTTGGCCTGTCAAGCAAGCTTTTGTAATTACTATGCCAATCTACTATCTAACATAGAACAGATAGTAGCATCTGGATTGACCTTTTTCATGATCCATGAACTAAAGCAATATTCAGTTCTGGCTTATTTCTGAGAATGTAAAAGACCTCTCATTCATGGAATATTTCGTGGGTTGTACATTATGTTTGAAAAAAACGCAGAAACTTTCGAGAAGGCAATAGCCTCAATCGCTCACTTTGTATAGCATTGCTAACATACGGATATTTGTTCCACTGTGTCACCAGAACACATAAAGCTTCTTACCCTACTATTTCCTTATCCTTTTTTTTTCTTTTTTTCTCAATATCTTAAAATATTTACTATTAATATCGTTATACTATCTACCTATACCACCAGAGGGTGTCGATGGGTCTCTAAAGAACCATTGTGAGGATAATTTAACAATTTATTATCAGTTAAACAAGGACAGTCTTTAGCTTTAAGAGATGACAATGAACAAATTACGACTAGCCCATAACAGAGATAACAGCGAGTATTAAACCCTAAAAAATAGTGGTGGGCGGGATCATGTAGAATAAAACATAAACCTAACATTAGTGTACAATGAGTTGTGGTGCTTGCTTCTTTCTATATTTATGCCTTTTACGTGCAGTCTTGACTCTTTGATTGGATTTGAACTATGTGGAGTCCCTGCAGTTTTTCTGTGGAGATAATTGGCAAGCAGTTTGCCTTTTGCTTTTCTTTGACGAGAATTTGAACTCTTTATTCAGTAGAATGTAACTGTTAGTCCCTAGTTTTCTGCCTGGTGCCCGCATTACGAATGTCTTGAATTGTATAATGCAGTGAATTTAGTTAAATTCCGTAAGCTCCCAACCTGTGATCTCCATCTGTCCATACTATGAGAGAAACCTGTAACGCCTGATGTCGATCAGAAGGACATTAAATTTCTAGGATGATCATGTTTCTTCTTACAGAACATGCTGAGACTCAGTACTGTTGATTCATCTTAACGAGGACTATATATATCATAAAATAGAAACAATAATTGTACTGGTAACAAGAACTTCATTATCTAGCCAATATATCTTACTTAACATCTATTAATACGAAGCGTAACAACCGTAAAACACAAAGCAGTGGGTAGGAGCAACTTTTCTGACTTTCCTGCTTCTTTCCCACTGATTTTTCTTGTGGAAAGCATCGTGATACTTAGGGTGTGTCATTAAACTTACAGTTCAGGTTAGTCCAGGCATGCTGCAACAACATAACTTTGCAGAATAATACTGGTCTGCACACTACAAATTCCAATCTCCGACCAGCACTTATGAGTCCCACATCTTCTTAACACCTCTGTAATGGATCTTTAGCAGCTTTCCAATTCAAAAATTTTATTGCAAAATATTTGGGCCTACTTTGTATGTGTACAACAGACATTTCCACATTTTTAGTTGTACACACAGATGAATGTTGTTATCATTTTGATAAAACAATTCCATAAGAGATAGCAAACTTATGCACAATGTATTGCTGTACGCAATGAAATTTAATGTACTCAGATTTTTCTGTCCGATGAAATGTCAACAGGGCCATCTCCTAACCACGCCTACTACTCTGCTTAGTAAGCTAAAAAAATTAGCAAACAACAGCAACAAGAGTTGGTTTTTCTAGGCAATCCACTGTTTGCTATTTTATCTTTGACTTCCCGCTCCAAAAAGATGTGCGGTAGACCGGGTTCAACAAATAACTCTTTATTTAGCCCTTAACAGCCAAACAGTAACGAGAACATTGGCTCAAAGGCCGGCGGCAGCCCTTTATATAGAAGTCTTTGCCTGCCGGCTATATGTAGCCAATGAATTATTGTTTTTAACTTTGCCGCCTTTGAAGATTGGCTCCTTGGATTGGTGTTCCCTAATGAACCAATCCTATTACTGGCCTTTCCTGGCCCAATCTCAGAAGAGGGAACTACTTGGAACCTTCAGTTATTACAGAACACCCGTCCCCACTTCTAGTTCAAGCCTCCTACACGTGGCAGTGACGTAGATTGCGAAGGTAGGTGGGCTTCTTTCCATAGAAGTCCTAGGTGACACTACGCAGCTATTCTCGCCTGGCGATTTCAAGCGGTTCCGTCGGGATCGCTGTCTCTCAAGCTCCATCTCCATGGAACCAACCTGGTAAGGTGAGTCAGCATTGCCACTATCGCTTGAGTTTGCTTCAGGGCGGTGGTTTTCCGCTCCCTCCTGGTTTACCAGGCTGGTGAGCTGGCCTGGCTGGCCCCTTCAGGATGCTTCCCTTTCGCCCTTGGAACTTACACTCCAATGGTTTACATCTACCGTTTAAGTGCTCTTTTTGGTTGGTTAGCATGCTTCTACGCACTCTTAATCCTTCAATGGTTCATTTTACACCCTTTTGTATCTTATTCTTGTGTTCCCCCCCCTTGGTTTTGCTTTTTTTCCGATTTTTATTATTGAGGTTGCACGGCCGTTTACGCTCGATGTTCGGGAACGAGTGAATCTATGCTGCCCACTCATTCTCTTCCATCGTCCCATGGTTAGTCGGTACGGACTTGGGGACCTGTTATTTGTGATTAGTGGCTTGGAAGCCAGAGATGAGTCCCTGTAAAATTTCTTTGCATAGACTTGGTCGCCGATTCAAAAGTGGATGATATCAGCTGGATGAGTCGTTGGGGATTCTCACATAAGTTAATTAGGGTGCAGTTCTATACTAAATGGATCGAATTTCCTCCCATTACAATTCTGGGGGGCTCCCTTGTTTGTGTACTACGCGGAGTGGATGTGTTAGTTAAGTTAAGCGGTTCAGCTCTGTCTTGGGAAATTTCCCCACGGTTCCATTTTTTTCTAGCCTTCTTTAGTTAAAACCTGACCATTCGTTCGGCCCTACCAATTCGCTGGTCGGCCCGCGCGCCAGTAGTCGCCATGGCACTATACCCAGGGATGCTACAGTAACCTGTTCGAAATGTATAGCCGTTATTGTGGCCCATGTTGAAGATACCAACACATCAGGATACAGAGTTGCTAAACAATTTGTTTAGCTCCTTTATAACAGCTGCAGTTTTGTGGATGGACATAACTATAACCTATTTAATATGCATCACCTACTATTAAGAACCACTGTGGCCACCCTGGTTGCGTTCCTGCAAAATTCAATATGGATTCAGACCAAGGCCTCGTGGGGTCTCCCAGTCTGTATGGGCGCATAGCCGTGTGCGTGTGGCGCTCTTAGCTCTTTGCACCACCTTTTGGCATGCTTGCAATCCAGCATTCAATATCCTTATCTATACCCGGCCACCAGGAACATTTTTATATGCCTGAGGTGGCCCTCATGTAGCATATCCGACACTTCTTCCTGCAGTCTGGAATTGGATATTGCACACCCGATCTCCCACAATATAACACCCCTTTTGTATTGGACCAGTTAGTTTGCAGTCCGAAAAGTTTTAAACCTTCAGTCTTTTTGTTCTGGCCAGCCTTTACCTACCCAAGTCAAAATGCGGGGCAGTCACTTGGTTCTTTCCCATGGCTCTGGCGACATCATGTGCAGACAATGGAAGTTCAGGGCAGGTCTCTTCTTGTTGGGCGGCGGTGTGGTGGAGCGGTGTCATCTTCTATGGTTGGTAATGTGTGCTCGGCTTAAAGGCGTCTTGCCTTTAAGGTACTATGAATAGGCGGCCAGAATTCTGACACTAGTCAATCATGGGCGGTAGAATGTTTCGGTCGTGGGTTTGTTTCCCCGCCAAAAATCCCAGTAACAGTTTATGATCAGTCACAATTGGAAAATTGCTCCCATAGAGGTATTCGTGAAAAAACGTTTAACCTTGAGCGACGATTGCCAGGCTTTCCCTGGCTATAGTTGCCGTTTCGCTTTGGAGAGAGCTGTTTTTTCGAGTAAAAGGCGACAGGTGCCTCTCTCCCGTCACAGGTAATTGGCTGGTCAGGATCGGCACAACTGAAGGTGAGGCATGCAGAGTTCTGACCGTCAATGAGAAGCTGTATTTACTAAAACTTGAATAAGAATTAGTTCTGAGGTTAATAAGTCTTTTATGCTTTTGGAATGCTTTTTGTTTCTTTATGACCCCAAGTCAGACAGTTTTTTTATCCAGCAATGGCCTGTAATGTTCTGCTATCGTTGCTTGTTGGGGGAGGAATACGTTATAAAAGTTGCATCAGACCCAAGAATGCCTGTAAGTCCGTTTTATTTCTTGGCATGGGTTGCGTCTTTAAATTTGCTTTGGACTTTTTTGTCTGTTGGGTGAGATACCACCTCGTTTCGTCATTAAATACCCCTAAAAAATTTTGCGCCCTCAAGGTAGCCACTGCAGCATTTTCTTCCCTTTTATTACTTTTAGGCTGGATTCTTCTAATTTGCGTTAGCACTTCTCTTAGTCTTGCTTCTAATTGGCGTCATGTGTTTTTGCTGCGAAATTAGGACGTCATCAAGTATGGATAGGGTCATCTGTTGTCCAAGTGAATTGAGCATTCAATCCCTTTCATTGTGCTGCTGATTTCTTCCGCCACCAGCTTCGACACCCCAGCCAGCCCTCGCAGCTCCCGAGGACGACCTACGTATCCCGACCACAACACCAAACACCGTCACCCACTTCGACACAATGCCCCTACAGCCTTGTCCCGGCTTCTGCAGTGGGGTTCCGCCGATTGCTTCTGCCACAGTTATGTTAGGATCTGTTAATAGTTTTGCTTTTTAACCGTAGAGCCTTTAGGACTAACATGACACGATCTCGCTGGCCTCATCATATTCTTGGATCGGCAGGCTTCCTCCGATCGGCGGAGAGCTGCCACAAAATCGCGAATGGTTCTCGTCTTCCCTCTGCCTTCTTTTATAAACTCTCGTCTCTTAATAAGATTTGATGACAACCAGCGCCATAGTGAGCCTTTAGCATTCAGTTAAGTTCAGGCCAGGTCATCTGTTTCACGTTCTCTGGGCTTTGCCTAATGGCCTATCGCACTCTATTTGAACACGGCTGGCCCACAATGTGTTAGGAAGACAGCCCTTTTTCGCTGATCTGAAATTTCCTCCATTCATTGCTTTTCCAGAAACATCATGGAGCGATCGATATAAGACCTCCCAATCTTTTTCATGGTTTAAAAGGTGCGCGGCGGCGCGTTGCTACCAGCTCATTCATCTAGCATTGTTGTTTCTCGCCGCGTGCTCGGTCTTCCGCGTTAGGACGATTCGCCATCCTCGTCGCCTTTGTTCCAATCGGAAAAGAGCGTGGTAGATTGGACGTTTCCCAACAAAGAACCTATTATTTAGTTTAACAGCAACAGTAAACGGAACTTGCTCAAGCCGTGGCAGCCCTTTATTAAGAGGCTTGCCTGCCGGGCTTGTAGCCAATGCATTATTTAACTTTGCCACCTTTTGAGCGGCTCCTTGGATTGGTTCCTAAGAACAATCCTTTACTGGCCTTTCTGGCCAATCAGAAGGGACTACTTGGAACCTTCCAAGTTATACAGAACAATCTTTATTTAATATTAAATATTTAACAGCGCACCAATGTACCTACCATCCCTGTCCTATTGTTTCTTTTACATTTTTTTTAATTTTTCTTACATGTATCCATGTATTCATAAGTATGTTTTTACTTATATCTATTATCTTGTAAGCAATTGACAAATAAAAATAAATAAATAAAGTAAATATCCATGGATAAAAGTGCTAAGCGAGTTTACCATGGAGTTAAGATAATCTGGATTGGCCTTTTTGAGTGAATATAATTTCTGCATTTCTCAGAATGCACTTCTTATAAATCAGCCTTTTCCAGATTGATTCCCTTGAATGTCAGTTCCCATTGGCTTAACCTGCTGACAATTCAAATTGCTATAACATAATTCAGTAAACAGCAAGATGCAGAAGGTTGATTTGAGCTATAATTCATGCAAAATCCAGCATTTATTTATGAATTGCCCCTAATAGTTCCCCCCATTGAATTTTTAATAATTTCTGTGAGGTAAGCTCTTTTCTTCTTGGAAGAAAATTGTCTGAAATGTGTTTTCATAAATAGTTCTGTCATAGGAATCTGTAAATTTGTGTCTGTAAATCTTTCTTTCTTTTTGGTAAGTAGTTACTTTTTGGAGCCTTCTTGTCATTTTACTTGGCTTCAACCTCTTGGCATTGTTATTTTGAGAAAGAATGGAACAGAAAATCTGCACATTACTGACAAATTTGCAGATTTGTTTCTGTGTCAAACTATTCTAATTGGAGATGTTCACAGCTGATCGTTTTCAAAAAAGTGGCAACCACTAAGCAGTTGCTTGGACACCCCAGCTTTTTAAATTTCTGATAAAAAAAATTAGCCTTGGACATTTCTATTTTGACTCTTGATTATCCATCATGTTTAATTGCCATATTGAATCCTCCTTATGCTGGTCTATTATCTTAATAAAAAATGGATTTGATAGTGCAGGAAATTAGCACCTACCCCTCTCCTAGAAAAATGAAATATCCTTGGAAATATTAAAAAGTCAGAAAATTTCTCCTAAAAAGAGCAGAAACTCAGAAGCAGAAACTCACCTCAGAAGTAGAAGCTCATCCCCACCTTTGTTAATGGGTGGACTATTAAGGCCTGGGCCACAATACTTTACATAAGAAAGATCTCCAGGTAAAGCTATAGCAATTGTTCAAAAGCCCTTTCAGTGCATCATCTTCTAGCAAGACTGAACCAAGCCTGGAACTCAGGACAGCCTACAGAGTTGCCCCTGCATGGCCCCATGGGAGTCTGACAACCAGTCAGAATACAGAATCCCATTCAAACAAAGGTTATAAAACCCAGGCACTCTCAGCACCTCAGCCCTTTCTTGATCTCTTCCTTCACCTTGAAGCATGTGATCATCCTTCCTTTTCACTCTGGGGCTCCAAGCCATGTGGTCCTGCTGTTCACCATTAAACCTTCCAAACAGCCTCCATGTTTCCAGCGTCTTTTTCCCCTCTTGGAACTGAACCTAGCAGGATATTTCTTCCAAAAATAGCATTTAAAAGAAAAGGCAAGAAAGACAAAAAGGCAAAGTCCATAAGGATCTATACTGTATCTGGACTGTGCTGAACTTCCAAAATAATACAATCAGAAAAATACAATGATTTTTTTTTTAAATGCTAAATTAAAATTAAAATAATAACACATCATAAACTCAAATCAATAATAGTCAGAATTATGTATGCACTTGAGCAGTCTCCTGCGGAATTTAATAAACTACTTAAGTTTTTGTTATTTTTAATGTTAAATAGAACACTGGATAGTAAAAAAGAAATTTCATTTTATTGGATGTATTAAATATGCAAGCTTGTGTATGTACATGTGGAAGGGATACGTGTAGAAGATTGATCCACTGCTTATTGTTTCTTTCCTAAGAATTGTTTTGTATTAATATAAGTTTAGGTATTTGAAAAGTCATATATAATTGGAAAAAAGAATGTCCAAACATTCTAACGATTGACAATATAATGTCAATTAACTATTTGACTGGGTAGCTTTAAATATATAGTATTGTATGTAAAACAAATTGTATTATTAAATATTTCACTGAAAAATTAAATGGAGCAATTTCCTTCAGAGCCAGATGCTACTGAATACCAATTGCTTGGGGAAACGAAAACAGAAGACTTATTATTTTTACGCTACCTATGTATTTTTCAATTGCAATCTTGTTTTATTGAGACAACCATGGCCACTTTTTTAAAGCAGAAAAGAAAGATGCAAATTCAATAAACATGCAGTATTTTGTTTTTCTGAGAAGTATCAGGAAAATATTCTGGGCTAGATAATATGTTGGGTCTCGCACTTTTCAAACATCTTGTAGCTGCATTTTACCTAATCCAACATGTATTTCCCTTGTTGCTGTTCCGACTTTTAGTGTTGAACTGTTTATTTCCAATTTGGTGCCTTCCAGCTAGCCATGTTGGGAAATGGTAGCCCAACAAATCTGAAGATTACTATTTAAGGGAGGCCAGAATATGACTCCCCAGCTGACCTTAGCTGATCTTAAAACAATGCCTGATCTCTTTAGTGATGGGAAGGGAGGCTATAAGGACATAAAGGGTTAAAAAAAAATATCATGAATGTGCCCAAGGAACCACTAGGAAGTAAGCTTGACTGGAAAGAGACCTTTTTTATTCTATTATGAAGAATTGTAAAAGATTCTACAGGTTTTGATTAAGCTAACAATTCTTATTTCTCAGCTACCAAATTATAAATATATAAAACATTAATAGATTTTATTAGTTTGCTTTCAGTAAAAATTGAATTTTGTAATAAATATTTAGCATTTATTTTAATTTTAAATAAGTATTTATAGGTTGCTCTATAACAGGGGTGTCAAACTTGCATCATCACATATCATCACGTGATGACTTTTTCTCCCTTCGCTAAACCAGGGATGCACATGGCCAGCACATGACGCATCTGGCCTGTGGGCCATGAGTTTGACATCCCTGCTCAATAACATTAAATTTTCAGGGTGAGCTATAAAATAAAAGTAAACAAAGTAAAACCAATAACAATACAGTGATGTGATAGTACATGAACATCAGAGGTTAAAGGACAACAAAATAGAGCTAAGTTTGTTTTGAGAGGTACTACTGGTAGAAGATCTAAAAGAAAAATAAAACTATTTGCATTGTACAATGAGGGTGCCACTACAGAAAAGGTCCTTTCACTTCTACTGTACTTCGTCTAATGGGGATGTCCAAAAAGAGATTCCTATGATGATTCCTTTATGGACCTTGGTCAAATCATGAAAAGGTCATGAAATTAAAATGTAGCACTTTGAAGTAGTAAATTTACACAATGCCTGAATTCACAAATCATACTTAACCAATACCCAGTACACTTTTTCATGATTATATGTGAATTAAGTTCTATAAATTTCTATAAAGGCTGCAATAAAAAGCTAAGAAGGTCTAACCTAAAATATTACTGAAATCAATTAATGAATGTTATATTTTAAAATTTCATGAGGAATATTACTATAATAATAGGGCACAATCAAAAAATGTAATAATATGATTGGCTCTGCTTTAAGACTCTGTTCTGTTTACAGTCATTTCTAACACTCTGTTCATTCTTTTTACTGTATTTTTTACACTGACAGCAAGAAATTCAAAATCTTTTTTTCTATATTAACCTACCCTTCATTTTACTATATTAACCTAACCTTTATAAGCTGTCTTGAGTCGCCATGTGTGAATAGGTGGCAATATAAATCTCCTAAATAAACAACATAATTTAGTCTGTTTTAAAGAGGAGAGTCCTCTAACAAAAGACTGTATTGTTTGTAAACTTATTAGAGAACAGACATTTATATGAAATAGCCCTTTGCTTGAAGGATTACCTATTCCATGACCAGTTTAAAGACAAAGATTTAAATGAAAAATATGTTACAAGGACTGTGAAATTCTGATTGCCACTTTACAATTTTTCAAATGATAAATCACAGTCTTCCCTGCTGTTGTAAGACGTAGCTTTTCTTTACCAATTAATGCAAAAAACAACAACAACAACAACAACAACAAAACCTGACACAAGGTGGTTACAACTTCTGCTAGAAGTACTTTATCTTGACACCAATTGGGGTCAACATTCCAACATGAACCAGAGCTAAAAGTAGACAGAACTACTTATTATTTCTTGTTCACGTAATACCTTCTCTGTCTCTTCTCTCTTTTCTTTTTTCCCACACAGCTGGTTGTGAATATATAACTTTTACTAGAAGCCTGATTTGCTTGTCTGCACTATTAAAATTAAGCTGGGGATTACATGAAATTAAACCAAGAGCAACCCAACTAATATTCTATTTAAAGTAGCATATGTAAATTGGTACCTACAACTATAAAATATTATTGTTTGGAAAATGCTTTCTTCTTTTTGGGACAAGTGACCAAAGTAAGCTAAGGCTTACTTAGTTTTTTTACAAGTCTTACTTGTTTTAGAACTTGTTTTTATAAAGAGGAAAACCAACAAACATCCATCCTCAGCCCATTATACTTCGGTAAATGGGATGGACCAATTTAGAGACTAATATCTGAAATCTTCAGTGTATTTCTCCATTGCAGTTGTGCATAACTTGGCAGCATTCTGTATACTTCAAAACTTGTTCAGTTTGAATTTCTCAATTAGAATGAGAAATTCTTTGCTTTTCAAGTTCAGTATTGTGGGTTTTCTTTCCCTATTTTCTTTCAGTTCTGTGAACAATCACAATCCAACATTATGTTACCGCGGAGAAAAACCTCCTAATTCTCAAGATTTATTATGTGGCTGCTTGGGCGTGTTTTGCCAAAGAAAATAAGCTTTCTTTGAGCTGTATTCAGCATACTCCTTTTCTCACCGGAACTATGCCAGAGGATGGCATTGCTGTGTGATGATTCTCCCATCTCCATTGCAACAAATCATTAAGAGCCTAGTGCAAAGGCTGCACTCTAAAACTCCATTAGCATGAGTCAGGCTAACAGGAAATGAATTTTCTTCCATATCTCTCATCAAGGACAATTCCATTAAATGCTTCAAAACCTGCAAGAAGTTGGATGGGATTTTTGTTCTTCTTGTTATTGGTACATGAATAAAAAGCTCGTATTACAAGATGCAGTTGAATTCTTAATAAGCTTTTAAAATCTCCAAATATGAAAAATGAACATAAGTGCAAATGCTCAGACATTATCAAAACCTCAGATATTGTTACTTTTTTCCGTTATATACACATATACTATCCTGAGTGAATGAACACTAATACATGGATAGTATACCTAAAATCTGATAGGGTGTGGTCATACTTACAACTACATAAAAAGAAACATTTGATAACACTTAATTCTGTAAAAAGGGACAGCAAATTGCTCTCTCTATTTCCCAAATATATTAATTAATCTATAATCCTGATAAATCAGTTAAAAAGTAAGTTAAAGCATCAGATTAAAAACTAGGAGACCATGAGTTCTAGTCCCACCTCAGACACAAAGATATTAGGTAACCTTGAGCCAGTCATTCTTTCTCACAATAGAAAGCAGGCAATAGCAAACTATTTCTGAAAATAGCAGAGATTAGAAAAGTAAGTTGCCAGGAATCAAGACTGACTTGAAACCCCATCCTCCTCTCCCCCACAAAAAAGTCCTAGTACAAAGGAAGGCATAAAACTGTATTTCTGTTTCTTGTTGCTTCCTGGAACTGTAGAGACAAGAGTATTATCCAGGAATTATATTTTAATTCAACTGCAACATTTTAATATTCAAAAAAACACTGGACAGTGATTTATGATATAAAATATTTCTAGGCTTTCATGGCAAAACATTCTGAAGGCAGCTTACAAAACCAAAATCACCTTGTTATAAAAGGCATCCCAATTCTAGCATTTATTTTATTGTAACCTCCTCTTTTATTCAAGAACTCAAGAAAATATTTTCTTCACAACAATACATCCGTGAGGTGGGTTGGGCTAAGGAAGATTGCTCCAGAATCACCCAATGAGTTTCCAGGACTGATAAAAGCAGTTTCCCAAAAGTTAAAACACATCTCCCAAATTCTAAAACCAATGACATATGGGTAAAAATCTGGGTAAATGGGTTTTCAAAAGATAGTAGTGAAAATATCTTAAAACGCATATGGCAAGCCAGTTAAAATTCACTGGAATAATCCTTTTCTTCATTTTAGGCAATTCAGAAGTTGCAAGAAAGCACGAGTAAAAGTGTATTCCTGAACTTAAAATGTAGTCAATACTTTAGAAATTGATCTTTTAAATTCTCAGAAATGTACTGGTAGGAATTCAGGTTTTGTGAGTCATATGTTCTACCATTACATCCTCATTAACACTTGGTTGAATGTTTTCTATATCACTTAAGATTGGGGCTGTTCTTAAAAGAGACCCCAAGATGGAGTTCATAAGTAGTTTTTAAGGTCTACTCCATGAAGGACTGTAGCTAATGTACTCAGCGAAATGGGTCTTTTTAACTTTCTGAGCTATGCAAATGAATAAGAGCTCTTCTAGACCAAATTAAAATGCAGTCAATAATTTAGAAATTGATATTTTAAATTCTCAGAAATGTAGATAGAAATTTAGTTTCCGCTTAACACTAGAAACATGTAAATAATATTACAAAAAAAAATTTCTGGAATTAAGCTGTGTAAAGCAACTTAATTGCTCATACTTAGATAATTCTTTGTAAATAAAGTGATGTTTGTTTTTCCAATGAAACTTGCATTAGGAAAAAAAAGTAGCATTAAATGTATCCATATTTTTCAGGATATAAAATGCCCCCATATTTCATGTAGTTTCTTGTAATAAGCACATTATATGCCACTGCTGTGAAGAAGCCATCTTGTTAGAGTGAGTAATACAAGAATAAGAAATGCATGCTATTCTTGGATGGAATAATAGAGATGAAAGCTAGATTGGCAATGTGATATAGGAAACAACTACAGTAGAGAGGAATGATAGAGCTGCATATAAGACAGAGGCTCATCAGGCATGTGTTGCCTTCTCCTCTGGCCTCCTGTGGGATAAGATGTCGCCCTCCCATTTTCAAGTAAATATTTGAAAGAAAAAGTAGCATCTTATAGACAGAAAAATTCAGTATTTTGGTTTACTGTTGAATAGTCAGAAGCGTAAGCATATTTCTCTTCCTCTAGTGAAATTCTATTAGGGAAGAATACCAATCTGCTTTCTATATGAAAATGGTTCGTAGTACAGATGCTGCCAATGAAAACAGTGTTTAGTATGTGCTCAGCCTAAATGTCTCTAAAAGAAATTACATCATGTAGGTTTTACTTTATGATTTCTGAAAAATTTGCAGTGTTGATTTTATTTAACAGAAAACAAGTAACAATAAAAAGCTTTGACATATATGCACAGATGGCAAAGGTTTATTTTTAATTTTCAACAAATTAAGCAAGCAGTTGCTTGACTCTTAATTTATAGCGCAGTTCTAAATTATGTTTAATGACAAGCTAGTCTTGCTGAATTCAGTCCTTACTGTCTTTTACTAGGATCCAGTTTTGAACACTGTAAATGGAAGTATCACCGATTTCATTTGGAGTAACAATACCCTGAATGTTTTTTTTAAAAAATAGACATTCAGCAAAGTTTTTTTCTTTGCTAGTCTACAACAACTTCAAACTGGAATAGTGATTTTCAAGCTTTTTGCCTTTTGGGAAATGTTCTCTACATAGGCTTAGTTGCTAAGGAAGCCTCACATATACTGAAGAGGACCCTGTAATAAATTCTTAGGGCCTGGTATCAAACTCACAGCATCACGTTGCTGTCATATGATGTTTTGTGACATTTTCTCCATTTGTGGAGCTGGACTGGGCATGGCCTGTGTGTGACACATTCAGTCTATGAGCCACCAGTTTGACACCCTTGTTTTAGGGCATGTTAGCATCAGCAACATGGCTTTGGTGAGATTATTTGTGATACTCCAGAATAAAGAAAACAACCAAAATGACTGAAATGTCCTGGCATGTTGTTCTCATGGGTTCACACAAAATTTGAGGATTAAAAATTGTAAAATCAGTGTTTATATATTTTGGCACCCCTATATATTTTACAAAATTGAATTATAATCCTGACACCTTGAATATATTCTATCCTCTGGAGTAATCTGTTCTCAAAGGGCACTTTCCTGGATCTGTGGTTAAGCTATACAGTATATATATATCTGTGTGATGTTGCTGTGTATGGAGCTTTAATGAGTAAACTCTTCAACTTTTCAGCTTCACAAGCCATACAATTCAAATTTAGATAATTCTGGACACCGTAGCATGCTCAGATTCCAAGTTTGCATGTTACTCAATGAACCTTTAAAAAAAGCAGTGTTCATCCAACAGCTTTATGTGGGAACTTGCCCAGTAAAAATCCACATGTATAATATATATAAGTGGAAATTTGATTAAGAGAAATGTCTATTAGGCACCAAACTGATATCCATGAAGCACTGGAGTCCATAAATATCCCTGTTTTTATCACAGGATTCCCCCCCCCCCAAAAANACTGGAGTCCATAAATATCCCTGTTTTTATCACAGGATTCCCCCCCCCCCAAAAAATTGAAAACTGGAGAGAAAAGGAACAGCCTACTTGCTTTCTCATTCAGACAAGCTGCTTCCTCCCAGATGCAGTTCATCAGAGCCAGAATCAGAGACTGCCAAAAACTGGTGTGATTTGAAGGCATTCTTATATTCAAGGGAAATCATGCGGTGTTGTGTGGTCAGCAAGAACTGGCTGGAATGAAACACATGGATTCCAGTAAAAAAAAAAAGGCTGCACTACAGAAGCTTTCTGTCTTTGACATTGTTTGCAAGAAAGGCTGAAGGACTCTTTTCTGTAAAGAGGTATCAGAGTGTGGGGAAGAATAGCCAAGCTCTTCAGTAAGTAGCTGTATTTTATTTTAAGTAACCGAATGATGCATTTTATGACTAGCAACTTTGTCTCTTATTCTTGAATATTTCTTTGAACAGATGTACCACACAGTCTTGTAGAAAAATCAGATGTTTTGATTTCTGTTATTTTCTTGAAGAAAAAAGCATTTTGATTTGGGAGATAGGTATTTATGCCTGTCTTTTGCTTCTGAGGGTACACTACAGCCAGATATGAGGATAACTTCAGTAATCGAAAGCTAATTAAAAAATACATAGGAGAGAGAGCAGAAAATGGTGACTAACAAAGAAGTGTCACTTGTTTTTTGATAAATAGCTTCATTGAATTCAGAGGTTAATCCAAAGTATATTCAGTAATTCATTTCTCAGGGTGGTTGCCATACCTGTATTAGCTTTAATTAATATGAATTTGAAAAAATATAGAAAAGCAACAGGTTGTTCTATGACATCTTTATAAACAGGTTATAAATATAGCTTACAATTTCCATCCCAGTTTTGGTTGCTGTTCTAAGACAGAAGTACAGAATATGATATGAGTTTAGTTATTTGGTAATTAATTTTGCTTAACTATAGTTAAAATAGGAGGGAGGTGGTTAAATCCTAACAGTCTGTTATGTGAGAGAAAAAAGCAATTAGAATGAGCAAGATAATGAAATTTGTCATTTTCAGCTGATGGATAAGAAATTGATGGGAGAAACTTGACAAGAGAATATTTTATAAAAGTCTCTTTGTAATTTGGGAAAACCTGAAAAACAAAATCTTATGCAATATAAGGGGTTCCCTTCACATTATCTATTATTTATTGGCCCCGTGAAGATTTACATTTTATTGTCAGTGTTTTATACTGAAATATATATGCCATTGTTGGATTAAATAACTGATAATAAGTATATCGCTTTCTTTCAAGCAGCTTTTAAATGAATAGAAATAAATCTTTAGCAGTAAATTTGAAGATATTTTATAATTCAAGACATTTTAGACTGCAAATCTTGTTTTTATGCTTGTAATTGTGGGATAGGGATCCTCTGAATACAATTTACACAAAGCGGATGTTCATAGGAAACCTATAAAACATTGGCTATATGTATGAGTAATGCATCTTTCATCTCTCGAGGGTTATTCAACACAGAGAAATTAATCATATCAACTGGCTGCAATTGTGGAACATGTTCAGAAGACTGATAGTTGTTTCCAACCAATTTCCTTTCTCTCCCATTATTTCTGACCTGTCTTTGAGGATAGCTGATATAGCATGTCTACCTTTCTTTCTACTTTCTCAAATAACTTGGAACAACTACATAAATATTGTTAGGGTGCAGGAAGCTGTATTTTCTATTTTTATAAGACAAGGATAATATTTTTTCTATATTAAATCCTTAGGATTTAACCAATATTTCCATATTGCATACTGCCAAATGAGAATTTTGAGCCTGAAACATTATATTGGGGAGTGATCTACTGAGGTCAGTAGAACTATTCAGAGTAAATATGCATTGGGATAAGCAGTACTTATTCTTCATTAGACTAGGCTCTCATAATAATTCCTTCCCAAATGGAATTACCTGCCTTATTATTGTATTCTCAAAAAATCTGAGATTTCTGTCTTGTTTTTTTTTCAAGTAACTTATTTTTAAAATTAGTTTTCCCAGAAAAAATTATTGTGCAAGAGATTCAACTGTACAACACATGCACACAAAAAAATCTGATCTTTTACCTTAAAGATAAAATACATGAAAAAAACACAGACTGAATAAATAAAGGTAGCACAAATTCACGTTTACTTTCAAGCTATATTAAATTTTGTTATAATATAAAACATTTATATAACTTTCCATCTTCTAACCAACCAAATAGAGCTTGAAAATGAATTTTTTGCTAAGGGTATAACTAATTGATTTCATAATCTGGATTTGGAAATTTGAACAATCTAGTTAATGTTTGCTACAAAGGTATTTTTAAAGAAATCATGTGATTTTACATATTCTTTATAGATAACATAGTATGTTTTTGGATAATTTCACTATGAGATAAATTCAGTTTATCTCTCAAAGTTTGAACAGTATTGGAGACTATATGCAACTCTGACTTTTAAGTGCACATTAAGTGACAATTGGGTAGTATGAAAATTACCACTTGCAGAAAATACTTGCTTGTAAAAATGCTATAATTATAGAGCTATTCTAGGCCTAAATGTAGCTGCATTTTGAAAAAAGGCTGATAAAGAAATGGATAATGCTTGTTACTCAAGACTCTCCTATAAAAGACATGAATGGTTTTTATATTGTACTGATCTCTCTCTCTGTATATATAATCCAAAGTAGTTCACAAGAATCATGTAATGAAACAAATCGTTAAAAAGTTACGATATTTATGTAGTTACTTACCAAGAATATCTAAATTATAATAAAGTAACCAAAATATCTTTACAATCTCCAAGGTGTGTCACAACTTTTGAGCATCCCTAATTTTTTGAAATTAAAAGTTAAAAAATTCAACACACCCTAAAGATGGGTCACTTATAAACTGCCTTTATAACGCCCTAAAGATGGGTCACTTATAAACTGCCTTTATAACAATCAAAAAAGCCAGGATATAAATTTCAATCATGTATTGGCCAGTACACAAAGTTTAGCCAGCTTTATAATAACATTATAAAGGTGGTAAACACCATTATAAAGGGAAAAAGTAACATTACTTCACAGTAACACTGGAAGAATCAAACATCAGGTTAATAAAATATAAGTCATACATATTCATAAAATGTGCAAGCTTAAGAACCCATTTAGTGTTCCCCTGTCCATTGTCTTTCTACTGTTTTCATGGCAGAAAGTTACAAATTACAGTATAAAAGATGAAAAATTGCAATAGGCTTGACACAAAGTTAAAGCTGTAGCTGGAAGTGCCAGTCTCAGGTGAACGTTCCTTCCAAGATGTCCTAGTTCCTCCTAATTAAATAACAAAAGGTCATTTCCACCAAGAGATTGCCATCTCCATCTTCAATGTTAAATAACCAGAAATCATAAGCTCGGTAGGATACCTGAGCACAGCACCCTCTCTTTTGGAAACCCAGCTAATTGCACTTTCTTGAAATGTCTATAGCAGGAATGTCAAACTGGTGGCTCATGGGCCAGATGCATCACGTGCAGGCCACACTGACCCCTGCTCCGTGAAGGCAAAAAGTGTTGCTATATGTCACGTGATGGCAATGTGATGCAGCAAGTTTGACACTCATGTCCTACCCAGAGGATAGTATTTGTGCTGACTTTTGAGGAACAAAGGAAATGTGCATCGAGGGGAAAGAATCTTCTAGAGTCCCAGCAGGAGCAAGAAATAGAATTATCTGCTAAGTGAAATCATTGGTAGAAAGGACTCCATTTTCAGAAAACCGTCAAGATGCTGGAATTCCAGGCCCATAAAAGATCTGATTTATTTCATTCTTTCACCCATGCAGCTTCTTTAGGAGGTTTTTATTTCTGGGCTTGCGTCTATCCTAGAGAAGGGAGAAAAATGGCAAACACTTTAAGAAGCCAGTATTTAAAAATTATGATTCTTGTGCCTCCCTTTATAATTTTAGAATCAAGTTTCAAAATGACATTGCAAATACAGATAAGAACTCAAATTATGCCCCTTATGTAAATTTATAGAAAATTTTAAAATAACATTTCATCAGAAAAGGTTGCTTACATCACATGAATGACATATTAAAAGTTCTGTGGCTGCAGCTATCATTTTAGCCTGGTTAATTTTGTTTTAGCCTGGATGAGATAGTTAAGGTACCAGGCTAGAAAGTGGAAGACCATGAATTCAAGTCCCACATTAGCCATAAAAGCCAGCTTGGGTGTCTTTGGGTCAATCACTCTCAGTCCAATCCACCTCACAGGGTGGTGTGAGGCAAATAGGGGGAGGCAGGAAAGTTGGATATCTTTGCTGCCTTGAGTTATATCTAAAAATAATAAATGTGAGATACATAATAAGTTATTACCAATGTTTATAGAGATTCTCAGTCATCCAGGTCATGTTGTATAGTGGTGGGATTCAAATTTTTTTTACTACCGGTTCTGTGGGTGTGACAGGGGAAAGATACTGTAAAATCTCCAGTCAGAGATGGTATTTGCTGAGTCTCTGAACTACTCAAAATTTCCGCTACCAGTTCTCCAGAACTGGTATTTATTTACCAGTAAATAAATATTTATTTACATATTTTTGTTACATCAGTAACAAAAATAAAAATTTCATTTACTTTTTAAATAAAAACAATTTCTCATGTTTGCTTTGCAAACACAAGGAACATCTCTGGTGCACATGCAATTTTGATTTCAAATATGAAATTTCAAACAGTAGTCTTCTGAGAAATATATAATAGTCTGAATCACTTGAACCTGTTGGAAATGTAAGGAAGGGGATTGTTTAGTAATTTAATGACCTTTATGAATTAGGAGAAAGAAATAAGTGACAGCATATTGTTTGACATTGAATTTGAAACTGCATGGCCAAAATTGAATCTCATTTTGAAAATGTTATGTACGAGGGGTGGGATGATATTGAAGGAACAGAAAGCACAAGCAGTTACCTCACATACACAGTCTTAAATTCATGCTAATGTATCCATCTTTGAGTCAAAACCTTTTCAGGATTATTATAGTTTCTGGGCAGGCTGCCTGTCCATTTAAATGTCTCATTTACATTTAAGTTATGGATTGCCCTTTTGTAGTTATCCACAGAAGGGGACCTAATGCAAATGCTTTCACTAACATCACAAGAGTGCCCTACAGCTATAAAGAACTACAATTCCCAGAACATTCAGCCAGCGGCTCGATAATAACAAATGGAGGAACTACTGGGTTGGAGAAAGACTGGCCATTGTATTTGGGACTTTGGGAAAGATTGGATAGTTTGATTAAATAGTAAGGAGAAGTCTAGCTTATTATATATATTTATTGAAAACTGCCTCATGTATACAGTATATACTTTTGGATAACTTAGGTCTAAATAATGAGGATATTTATTTTCTTCTGGTTCCACTTTTATTTAAATATTAATTGAGAAAATAATGATTTTTGTCTATGCTTTCTTCTGTATTTTCTTTTCAGCTAAAAATTAAACTTGGTAATCTTGGTATTATTAGGGGCAAGTAAAATGTAGAAGCTGGCTCTTCTAGAAAATATAATTTTCTTTGAAAATAGAAGTTACAGCAGTGTTTCATTTATTTATCTAGATCAGGAGTGTCAAACTCGCAGCCCATGGGTGGATGTGCCATGTGCTGGCCCCGCCCCTACCCAGTTTAGCGAAGGGGGAAAAAGTCCCTATACGTCACATGATGCCACAAATTTGACACCCCTGATCTAGATTCTAGGTCTAGAATATATTTGCTTGTTTATGAAATAAATGAAATGCAGGTTACTCATTAAAATAAATAGGACAAGTTATATGTAACAATATGCCATTAAGTCACTGTCAACCCTTAACAATTACATAATTAAACTTTTTCCAAGGATTTAGCCACAGTGAAATCAGTTTTCATGGAGTAAATTATACACAGAATATTTGATTTGTTGCAGATCCAAAACCTATGGCACTGAGCCAATACTACCTTATGGCCTACAGACTACAAGGTGGCATTTAGATATATTGTAGATAGAAATACAGTTAAATATACTATAGATAGAAGGATTTGCTCTGAATCATACTCTTTCTTTAATAAATTGCTAACTTGAGTTCATTTCCTTCTGAAGCATACATACAAAGAACAAATATGCTTTGATTCTTCTCTGTTAGGATGCACTTCACGAAATATATTTGTCTATCTCTCTAGTGCATTTTCTTTAAATAAATATGTTTCCTGCTATAATTATAAAATCTACTAATCATTATTCCATACAAAGTCTGTAAAAATAAAATATTTTATTGATTTATTAAATATATCACTTTTGAAAGGAAGGACTCCATATGACAAATGTGAAAGAAGAAAACCAGTCACTTTCATTCCATCTACAAAAATAATATGATTGCTCGTTTTCATTTGCAGGGTATTCCACAAGTTGAAGCTTATCTAGTGCTTTATACAGCTTCTGGTTCCAGTTATAAAACATATATTTTATTCAAAACTTAAACAGATGCTGAACATTCATCTTGGTACAGCGCTATAGCAATAACTTTAAAAAAAGAAAAGTAACCATAAAGAAAACAAATAGCAATGAAATATTTTTTTATGTAACTTGAGACTTTCAGGAATTTTCCATTGAATAAAATACTAAACAAATAAAAATATAAAACAAAAAATTGGGACGGAGGAGTCAGGAAAAGTGACAATAGTTATTATTAAAGTCAAACTAATAGCTGAAAAGAAAAACAAGGTTCTTATAACTAAAACCAAAACTAAATTTTATACCAACTCCCCACTGTAGTGTTTTCAGAAAATCAACAACCTGAAAAATAGAAAATGAAATTGTGGTTTTGTTTGATGTCACAACATTCTTTACATCCACAGACCTGGAACTACTGAATGAATCCATGTCAGGAGTACTACACAACACACCTGATCTACTGAAATATACGAAGATTGAAATATCCAGAATCATGGATTTCATCAGCTTCTGCCTCTCTACTTAAATTTGTTCGATTGACAAATATATCAATAAATCAGAGTAACACCCATAGGATCATCACTTTCAGCATTCATAGCAGAGACTGTAACATAGTGTCTAGTAACTATCCACTCCAATGCATACAACGAGAAGTAGGAATATTGTGTATAGCAACATCTTCTCTATAATAACAAAAGAGCAACTGGAGAAGTCATATAAAAAAACAAACATCTTCCAAAGAACAAAATTTATGATTCCTCTCCAAGATGGTTGCCGTACAGTAAGAAACTTTATTCTCTTGCCAATGATCTGCTATTATTGCTGCCAAAACTGGTTCTATGGCAGTGCTGCTCTGTGGATTTGAATGGGAGAATTTAGGAATGATAAGATTGGGCCCACTTAGGAAGGGGAGTCTTGAAGATTCCAGTTCCCAGTGGGAGGGTTGGAAAGTCACTGGGCAAATCCATCTTCTTTTCAGCAGTAGTTTGTTTTCTAAGCAAGCCTGGATTTTTTAAGATTTATTGTTTCATGTTGCTTTTTCTCTTTAAAAATTGACCTGCTATACTTACCAAATCTGTTTTCAAAAACAGACATGAGAGGGAGAGGGAGAGAGAGATATCTATCTAAGCAGCTAGTTGATTCCTGTTAACTAGCTGCGATATTATTTATTGATAATATAGCTATTATATTTATTGGCTGTTTTATTTATCTGAATACTTTAATTTTGTAAACCATGACAGTGGAAATCTAAACTCTCAATTGTAATTGAAATACATTTGAAATACAGCACTAATATGTAACACAGTAGTCCTATGCACACTTTCCTGAAATATGATGTTCGCACATTAATCATCATGCATTGGATTAGGCTGCCCTCTCATAAAACATTTCTATGGCTATTTTATAGTTATCAACAGAAAGGGAGTGGGGAAAGGGGTTTGAAAGAACAGTTCAGTAGCTTGGAAATTGAAAGTGCATTCCATACATAGCTTTTCAGAGATTGTAACTAGGTGACAAGTTTCTGCTGCACAAAAATCTAACTGGAGAACATGATTGAAGACTTTTGGCTATGGATGTCTCACTGGAAAATATGAATTATGATACATTCAAAGGGCTGGGGGAAAACCAGGTCAAGGGTGACAGTGAATTATGTATCTCAGAGTCAGCTACACCCATGTAGTGCTGATATGTTAACTTCCAATAAATCCTGTTTAGTTTTGAAAGTGTGGCTTGAGATTCATGATTTAATTGGAGTAACTGCCAGAATCCTGACATTGGCAGCATTTTAAAATACCGCTTTAGTTTAAAATGTACTATTGATGAAGTTAAATTCTTGTGTTAGTTATACAGAGCTGCAATTATGAATTAGTGATATATAAATACATTTAAATGTATATTAAATTATTTATATTTTTCAAAGGCTACACTACAGCACACTGTAGATTCAACATAGGTAGCACTTAGCACTTAGACTTGTAAACTGCTTTATAGTGCTTTACAAGTACGAGTACATACAGTTTTTGTACTTGTATCAGGAGATTAAACATTATATTTTTCAACCATTCTAATAGTTTTAAAATGATTTGAAATATTTTATGACATATTGTTATTCTTCATTTTAGTGTTACTTCAAAAAAAAAAAAGAATCCATGTTCTTCATTTACCTGCCCATGATATTCCAAGAAGGGCTGGAGATTAAATGATGATCAGGGAAGAGTAGAATTAGGCTCCTCAATCTATGACCTGATTAAACAGCTAAAGGGAAACAGAACTAACTGAATGAAGAGAGATCATATGAAAGACTGGAAATGTCAATATTCCCTGGGATTGAGAAGTAGGCTATGGAACATCTTATAGATGCTTCTATAATTGATGTATGGAATTGTCACTAAACATGACTACCAACTTAGGTAGCTATGATTAACTAATGATTTTCAGGGCTGTTTGTTGCATCTGGGATGCTAGGTAGGATATTTTGCCTACTGTTTGAGTGAAACTGTGGAGGAAGATGATTGGTTTCTGGTCTGTGTGAGCTTTCTAAATAAATTTGGTTGGACCTCTGGAATACACTGTCATTGATTTCAACTGACCGAGAACTTCTTGTGTTTAAACATTATACTAAAAGAAAAGAACCATACTGCTCTTCCTTTAGTGAATTCCTTCCTACTGAGGTATTTTACATTCAGAAGGATTTTCATATTTAGAACATTTAACTCTCCACAATTATTTCACCACTGATTCTTAACAATTAATTCTCATTCTCAACTTATTACATACCATATTCATCTTTCATCAAACCAGACTGATTTCAATTAAACCTAAATAAGCTGAAATAATTTCAGCTGTCTATAGTAGAAATTTCTGGCTATTAATGTTAGGGTTGCACATTTTTGCATGCATGTTTGTTTGAGGTTGTAGAGAGCTGAGTATTTACAGAAATCCTGCTTTGCATCATGATGATTAAAGAAGACAGCAGAGATTTGAAACAAGAAAATTCTGCTTGACGGGCAAGGCCAGTAATGGCTTATAATATGTTTAATCAGACTGAATTGGCCTGCTTCGTATCCGTGGGTAAAATCTATGAACATTGTGGACATCTTATTTCAAAATGTATGTTAAAAAGAAGATAAACAGTTTAATTGTGTAATGGAACCACTTTAGGAGAGCTTACACGGACACAATTCCTTGAGAACAGATCACATGTTAAAGCTAAAAAAAATTCTAAAAATCAAAAAAAAGGTAGAGATAGCAAAAGTAAACCAAAACCTTACCAGCAGAAACCAAATATCCACAAGGACTCCTGAATGGAACTGAATGAAATGACAATTCAGGGGGCTCTGCAGGATCCAGAAATAATATTGATAAAAGCAGCATTGCACCATTGCAATACAGCCTATCAGTTCCCCTTTTGTATGTACATGCAATGTAAATGTGCATGTACAAACAAGTGAAAACTTGCATTGCAATGTTGCAGTGCTACTTTTGTCATTGCCTTATTTTCCTTTATCTTCCCTGTGGATGAATGCCTCTGTCAGCAACACTAGCTCTAAGATGAGGTAGTTTATTCTTCTCTAAAAAGTTCAAAAATCATTACAAAAACCTTTCATAAAGTTAACTATTCCTTTAAAATTCTCCTATGAAAATACATTTCTTAGCAGCAGCTGAGTCATACAATTTTTTTTATTTCTTGATAAACAGAAAATGCTGAAAACACAACAATTAGTTGTAGGGTGAGTTTCATTGAATAGCTTTTACTTTTGAACTTTTCTGAAATCAGAGCTGAAAAGATTTTTTTGTTGTTGTTTCCATTTGAGTGTTTTCAACTTTCATGACAAATATATAAATAGTCCTTTATGGTAAAGCATGGGTATCTCCAAAAACCCATAGTATTTAAATATGAGGGAGGTAATTCCATCAGCCATGAGACATTTATTTATTATTTATTTGTTTGTTTATTTATTTATTTAATATTGCTGCCTATTCGCCCATGGCTACTCAAGGCAGCTTACACAATGTAAAACCATATTTAAAACAAAAAATAAGAATAAAAAACAATAAAAACTAACAAAGAGAATCAAATAAATTAATAAAGTATAATAGAACAAAATCTGGAAAAAAGAAAATAAAAATGTCCCTTCCGGGAGAATGCTTGAGTGGGGACCATTCTAATCTCTGGAGGAATGATATTCCAGAGAGAGGGGGCCGTTATGGAGAAGACCCTACTTTTGGGTCTCACTAGATGTAACACCCTCAGGGATGGGACCCACAACATTCCCTGCCTCCCCGCTCTAATGGGTCACGTAGGTGTGACTATCAAAAGATGTTCCCTCAGACAACCTGGTCCCAAGCCATGAAGGGCTTTAAAAGTGACTACCGGCACCTTGAATTGCACCCTGAAGTGAATTGGCAACCAATGCAGTTCCTGCAGGAGAGGTGACACATGTGCACACTGGGGTCTGCAAAAAAACATGCAGGCCGCTGCATTTTGCACCAACTGGAGCTTCCAGAAGCTGTTTAAGGGCAGCCCCACATAGAGCGTGTTGCAATAATCATGACGGGAAGTGACCAGGGCATGAGTGAGTGTGAGTAGGGACTGCTGATCCAAGAAAGGGCATAAATGGTGCACAACCCGCCATGACCACCACCTACTCTTATTTATGGGCCATTGATACAGATTTTATCTTCCAATATCCAATATGAGTTTTGAATTAATACTTTAGAATTAGTGTTAGAAGACATTTCAATGAAATATCATACACTTGTTTTGTGTCAAATTATATGACATACCTTTTATGATGACCCAGGGCATGGCACAAAGGAAACACAGTCAAATAAGCAAGAAGCACTCCTTTAATACCTCCCCAACTTTGCCCACAATGTACAGGTTACCTGAGGCTGGAGGATAAAACTCTCCTAAGAACAGTCTTTAAGTGGAGGAAATTCAGTCTGAAAACAAAGTACATACAAACAGTCTTTAAGTGGAGGAAATTCAGTCTGAAAAAAAAGTACATACAAACTGTAAATAAAAATCCACATAAACCATGCTGCAGCAATTAACTTGACAGGTCAGGATAAGGAATTGTAGGCTTGAAAGACCAACAAAACACACACAGTTGGGAAGATGCCAGGCACCCAGATAAGCCAATAAAAGATAATTCACGATTTGCTTCCAACAACTTTGCTGTGCATATCTTTCCTTTTTAAACACTGTGTTCACAGCTGCAGATTATGAAGGGAATCAGGGCCCTTTCCTTCCCCATAAGCCACGCAACTCACATTGCTCCCTTCTCAGTTCCTCCCTGCATGCCCTAGGATGAAGAGGGGGTGGTCCTGAGTCTTCCTCTGAATTCCCTCTGCTTTGCTCCACCCTCTTGCTCTGCTCAGCCAGCCTTTGCCCTTCCCCAGTTTCTTCCACAGCCAATAGAGCCACACTCCCACTCCCTGTCAGCTGCTCAGCCTCCCCCTCAGAATCAGATTCTGATAGGAGCATTACACCTTTTGTCTTCATATTGGATATTCAAAATGGTATTGATATATAAAAAATAGGTATCTGCTAGTATCCATCTGCTGAAGGGGGAAAAAAAGACTTGTTTTAAAATAAATGCTATCCACATTCCATCTTTGCAGCTTTTCATAATGGATTACTATATATAAATACAAAGTTAGTCCTTATCTAGAAGCCATGGTTCTGCTTGCCTAAAACATGTTAAATGTCAGAAACCTTTGACCATCTATGAGAGTTTAGGAATCTGGTATGATTGCTCAATTTTTTTCATAATATTTCAGTATTTTTACATGAGATCTCAGGCTGAGACCAAAATCTTGGGTTGGCCATACCCAGACTCTGAAGTGTTGCTGATCCTAAATAGGAGAGCATAAAATAAGCACTGAATTAAACACATTTTTAAAGATATAGGGCATTTTAAAACTAAGCCACTAGAAAGAAATTGAGCTTTACTTGGCAGCAATAGCTATTTTTAAAGACTTGAACAAATACATGTTTTTTTCAAAAGGAATAATGGGAGTTAGGTCATTCAAAGCCTGAATAAGAAAGTCTTACAGGCAATACTGCTTTTGTGCAGTAGGTGTGAAGTTTTGGTTATTTGCATAAGAGTTCTTTCAATTTAGGAACTATGCCAGTCACACTGAGAACACTTTTTATGTTCTTTTATTTTGCCTGTATTTGTTTTCCTGTATTGCTTTGGGGGCAATTACAGATTCTTTCCTTCTTCCTTCCATTCTGGTCAAGATATCTGAATGCAAGATATATCTTGTCATCCCCAGAGCTGTCGTAGGGATAAACATTTTCTGGGGAGGTGTGTGTTTGTGTTTTCGAGACAGTTTTGACTCCTGGCAACTGTCTGGACAAATCCACGAAGTTTCTTGGCTACATTTTCAGAAGTAGTTTGCTATTATCATCTTCTGAGGACTGAGAGAGAATAACTGCCCCAAAGTCACCCAGCTGGCTTTGTGCCTAAGACAGAACCACAACTCACTGTCATCTGGTTTCTAGGCTGCTGCATTAACTACTACACTGGACTGGCTCTGGGGATGACAGGAAAGTATATATGAATGTCGTCCAAGCTATTGAAATCTCATCTATGTAACTACTGCCATTGATGATACATGCCTTTGACATCATGCCTCGATTTGAAGTGGCTGTACACACAGGCATGAGCAGTCAAGAATAGCTTTCAGACAGAGTTGCTTTAAACTTTTTTGAAGAAAGATATTTATTTATTTTATTTTTGTTTCTTTATTTTTCTGAATTGCTTACAAGATACTAGGTATAAGTAAAAACATGGTTATGAATACATGGATACATATAAGAAAAATAAAAAAATAAAAGAAACAATAGAACAGGGACAGTAGGCATGTTGGTGCGCTTATACACGCCCCCTACAGACCTCTTAGGAAGATACTTTGTTGGTGTCTTGGCATGCTGTGAATCACTTTATTCAAACACTTTGCTCAACTGTATGGGAACATTGCAGGCGTGATGGTCTCCAATGTGTGGAGTGTCACAAGGTTCAGGTCCTTTTTCTCCCCTGCTCTTTATCTCCCAGTGGCTTCATATAAGGCCACTGGGAGAGACCATCCTGATGATTTTGGGTATGTTATCATCAGTGAGTGCTCAAGGGTAGATGATGCTCCTAGGTCACATTTTACTGATGGCAACACTCCTGCCAGTGCAAAGATTTATATTTTTAGAATGAATCAGAAGAAGGTCGCATTGACATTGAAGAAACCTCAGCACCACAGGCCAATGGCCTTAATGTGTGGCCATCCCTGAGTATCATAATACTCAGCTATACAGGTAGTTGTTGACTTATGACCACATTTGAACCAGAAATTTCTATTGCTCAGCAAGACAGTTGTTAAGTGAGTTGTACCCCATTTTATGATTCCTTTGCCACAATTGTTAAACAATGAAGTTGTTTAGTGAATCCATTGTGGCTGTTAAGCAAATTCTGGCTTTTCCCCATTCACTTTGCTTGTCAGAAACCATCTGGGAAAGTTACAAATGATGATCACATGACTATGGGACAGTGCAACTGTCATAAATACATGCAGTTGCCAAGCACCTGAATTTTGATCATGTAACCATGGGGATGCTGCAAGTGTGAAAATCAATTATAAGTAATGTTAAATGAATGGTTGTAAATCTAGGACTACCTTTACATCATTAACCTTGGCCTTGAGGGAGATAATGTTGATATCTTTCCCTAGTGACTGGACACTGTCATGGTCTGAATGGAAGAGAATAGGCTGAAGGCAACCAGTGGCGGGTTTCAAAAATTTTTCCTACCAGGTCGGAGAGCTCGCTTCTCATTTAACCATTGCTAAATGAAGAATAGTTGTAAGTTGAGGACTACCTATACTATTTTCATAGTTGTTATATAGTAGATGTTTTATTTATTTATTTTTTACTTGATAATTTATACTTTATGTGAACTGGTGAGATGTAGTAAGTAAGATCCTGTAGATGGCAATTGCAGCAAAATGCACTGTTATTCCTAAACAGGCCTCTTCCCCTTATCTCACCCCTTGGCTGGTGAGTCCCAAGCTAGCAATTATTTAACCTTGTTCTTATCAACCAGATGTTACAGAGCTGTCACGAGTCAGCATGTGATTTCACCTTCTAAGATCATCACTATTCTCAAGGATTGGTTAAGAGGTTTCAGCAATGCTGCATCTATTCTCCAAATGTAACCAGTCCAAATGCTGTATCTATATTGCCTTTGTCTTCTTGTGTAAAACCCTATAAAAGGAATAAATGCTATGTAGGTAGTCAGACATCTTGGCATCCTGTACAATGACTGGTCTTTGATCTCCACAGTGAGAATCTCTGAATTGTGGAAAAGTAGAAACATGGAAAACTTAACTAAAGGCAGACAAACAATTGAAATGATGCTTAGAATTGCACTATTACTGGCATCACCAGGAATGACATTTGGACAAATGTCTTTCTAGAATATCTGAAGTGGGTCCTGGGCATCCCTGAAAATCCAATAGACCCAATAAAAATCCAACAGACCCAATAAAAATCCAACAGACCCAATAAAAATCCATGGCTGGAATACATGTGTTGTCCATCCAGATTATAACTGGTAGAGAAAACAAAGTCTGTTTTAAGATCCTATATTTTTTTTAAGGATTTCTGCCTTCCTCTGTATTAGTCGGAATTGTTCTTTGCACCAAAATATGAGCATTTCAAAGTAGCTTCAGCAAGGAATCTTAAAATAGTCCCAGGGAAATTAATTAAAACTCTTATTGCCACTAAAATGAAAGCTTTATAAAAGTCATACCTTGAGAACTTAACTCATATAAGAAAGATATATGGGGCATTGATGGTTGTAGAATTGTGATATTCTCAAATTTCAATGACTTTAATTACCATGAAAAAATAAAACTGAATGTGCAATCTTATATATGTACTTAAATCTTATATTAAAAATAAGCCTCACTATGTTTAATGGGTTTTGTATTCAAATAAATGTAAGTATATAGTTTTTGCTACGGGCAATGAAAAAGGCAGTGAAAAAAACCCAAGCAATTCATTTTAAAGAGTACAATATAGTACAATATCCTCAACTTACATCAGTTCATTTAGTGACCATTTGAAGTTACAATGGAACTGAAAAAAGTAACTTAAGGGTGTTTTTTCACACTACCATTGCAGCATCCCTCTGGTCATGTGATCAAAATTTGAGTGTTTAACAACTGACATGTATTTATGTTTTCTGTGATCTGGAATGGGACTCTAGGCTCCTAACTTTGGCTGCGCCTCCTTCTCTTCCAGGCTTCCACTTCCACCAATTTACCTCAGTTTTCCTCCACAGCTGGCCCTCCCCCAGTCATTCGCCCTGGCCAATAGGCCTTGGCCCACACCCTTCGGCATAGCCCATTCGCTGAAACACCATTTGTCTTGAGCCTTTGGCAACATGGGACAGTTAACCGCCAACTCATCGGGTAGCAGACAGAAACCATGCCTGCTTCTGCATACCAGCATGGGAGATCACAGGGACTGTGGGGCCATGAGGAAGGTGCAGCAGCCTAATGGCAGGAGCACACGGCCTCAGGCGCTTGTTAGGGGAAGGAAGGGAGAGAGGGAAGGAGGGCCCAATCCAAGGCTGCAAGAAGTTTCCATCGCAGCTTCTCTCATCTCTCTTTCTTTCCCTCCCCTATGTCACAGCTTGCCTGGATGTCTTCTCCCTCACCGCCCCTCTTGCAGCCTTTTGTAGGGATTTATTTTTCTTTTTTCGGTCTCTTTTATTTTCTTTTTGAACAAATCCTACTTGTCAACTTCTGACAAGCAAAGTCAATGGGGAAGCCAGATTCACTCACCAGCCATGTTACTAAGTTAGCAACTGCAGTGATTCACTTACAACTGTGGCAAGAAAGATCATAAAATGAGGCAAAATTCACTTGACAACTCTCACTTAGCTCAGGAATCTCAAAATTAGTTTTGGGAGAATTGGCTTGATGTCAGAATTCTGACCATTGCCCTAACACAATTAAGAGTCTCAAGCTATTTGGCAATAAAAAATCCAGTCTTTTACTAGGAGTACCATGTTAGCATTACCTAGGTGAAGCCAACTCTGACTTCACCCCTTCGTGCCTTGCCTCTGACCCTGTTTCTCCATCCCCCCAAAGTACGTCAATCATCACATTCCCAAATAAGGTAATTTCGTGGGTTGTGGAAGTTATTCCCTCCAGGCATTGCTGGAATCCGTTGGAGATGGCCTTGACTTGCTTGTCCATACTGTGTCACGTTATGACTGAAGAGTAATTACTTGGTGTAGCTGCAAGGCGCAATTTCCCATCCCACCGCCTATGGCAACTCAGAAGCAGGTCACGGAAGCTTCACAAGTTGGCATAGTGACTGAAATTTTTAGCTCAATTATGGTCCTAAATCAAGAACTATCTGTAAAACATTTCTTCAAGGTTTGTAATATATATTCATTCAGATTGAAACATACTCTAACAAAGTTCTAAACGTCCAATATGTGTCTTTTCTGTTCTAGGTAAGTACTGAATGGAGATATGAAGAATTTCCAATGACCACCATGTTGCAAAAGGTACCCTTGTATTTTATTTCAACAGCCACTAAGTTTCATGAAGGAAACTTCAGCAAGCATGGTTGAAATTGCTGCAGATAACTGCTAATATTATTTTACATTCTGGATAAATAAATGCAATTTTCTAATTTGAATACCATATTTAAGCAATCATAACTGTTTCAGTTTCCTGAACAAATTCTTGTATTAATTTCCTTAATGGACTAAATTTAATTGCATTCTTCAAACATTATAGAAATTTTGAAGTTTATGAAAAGTCCTGTTTATGAAAGAAGAATACATTCTTGGCATCATACATTTCCAAATAAAAGGGGATGGTATTGATAGAAAGTTGAAAGCATAAATGAGAAACCTTGGAAAAATTGTTGCTCAGACTCCAGAAATAATGCATGGTTTACAAGGATATAGCTATAATAAAATAGAGATTGGATTCATTTAGTTGTAATAGTGTCTTTTATTATTTTCATAGTGTTTCAATGGCTTATAGCATCTTTCTTCAATCTGAAAATGTCTGGGAGTCTCGATATTTTCCAAGAATGTCCAATAGGAGAAAGTTATAATATAATTTCTTTATTATGCATGTAAACCAATACTTTAGAGTGTTTTATAAAATTAGCAGATTTACCATCATGCATGATTCCTTCAATATATTGCATCGCTATAATCTTCGAAGAACCAAAAGGTTTATTGGCTGTTTTCCAGATTGATAAATCTGTGTCAGCCAGAAAATGGCTTCAGAATGTAAGTGCTTGGTGCAATATAACATGATTTGCAACTTTAAAAAATTGACTAAATTTTGTTTTCAGAATTTCTCTTTCTAACAATTAAAAATACAATATAAATAGAAGAAACATTTATTCAGCACTTTTTATTTTCTTATTCTTATAAGATAATAAAACAAGTGCTTTGTAAATTATATTTGGAAACTGGCATCCTGGTTGACACTCCAATAGAATATTGCATTTTAAGATGCATTAAAAAAAGAACTAGGTTAGATTATCAGTTCTGATATATTAAATTTCAGTCACAGGATGCTTTTAGGGAAAGAAGGAAAAGCAATTTAAGGGACGTTGTGAGCAGCTGTAATGACACAGGCTTCTACCTAGGAGGCATAAAGATACAAAAAAATGGTTTCTTTCTCTTCTGCTACTGTAAGCCAGGAAACAAAGAAGATTTAGGATGTAACCTGTAGGCTGCACCTGCACAAAAGTATAATCTAACCCAGATTATTAATGAGCCTTGGTGGCATAGTGGTTAGAGTGCAATACTGCAGGTTATTTCTGCTGACTGCCAGCTTTCTGCAATTTGGCAGTTCAACTCTCACCAGGCTCAAGCCTTCCACCCTTCCAAGGTGGGTAAGAATGAACTTTATTTGGCCATCCATCTTGTGCTGTGCTTCTAAACTATTTTCTTTTGGTAAAGTAACTAACAGACCAGAGTATATCCACAGTGCCCAGGCAGGGCTATCTAATTTCTAGCACATTGAATCCAATCAATGTTTTTCTTCTAATCCCAATCATCAGAATTTTGATATTGGATGTTGCACAACTTCGCATAGCCATCTGGGGCAGCTAGAATTAAGCTACCCACTAATAACCTTGATAGCCTGCCTCCTATTCAAAGTGGCCATAGCATTTCCTATGATCTCAAAGCTTATTACATAACAACTGCTATTCTTCTTTGATAAAGATTTCTTTAGGTTCTTAGAAATCTTGATGTACATAGAACATTAGTTGAGTTAAAATATCTAAGAATGATAATGTGACATTACTAAGATATTTTAAAGGTATTCTAATTTATGTCTTAAAATCTTTAAAGATTTTAAAGATTTTTTTAGTTTTTATATGCAATATATTTTAGGATTTTATATATGGAATTTATGTAAAAATAGAATTCATGATTTCGGAATTGAACAAGGAATAGCTTAAATGATTAAAAATGAAATTATATTTATTTGTTTCAAACAATTTTATCTAATGCTCTGACATACTGCTACCTCTATGAAATCTAAAAAGCCTTCTTTTTGAAATGCATCATTCTGAAATATCATATCTCACCATTTTGCAATGGTAATTAGTTTCTCATTTTCATTGCCGTGCTTCAGTTGAGATTATTAGATTTAAAAGCCTGCTTACAGGATGCTATTGCAGAAATGGATGTTATTCAATATTGTTGAAACAAGACAGACAGATTATGTGCAAGCATCTGGGACGAGAGTAAATTTCCAAATGAAGAATTGAGAGTGCACCACTTCAGATTTTGTATGGAATTATAGTACCGGAATAGATAATTAATTTTATAGAGAAAGCCAATTTTGAATATTTCTAAAAAAACAGACATGAATATAATGGTTTCACCAAATCTATATTTATCATTATGTCTTTATGACACTTTTTGTAAAATTTGTGTTAGACATAAATCCATCCTTGAGGAAATCAAACAGGAACAAAACAGGAAAATATATTCATGGATAACTTGGTACCATGGGAGTCAGTAATCTGTGCACAAGTAGAATTATAATATTCCTCCTATAAATAAAGCAAGATTTTTATAATATATAAAAATACAAAACCACATTGGGGAGAGATGGCTTAGATCAAATGAAAAGAAACACATAAACACTAGATTCCAACCAAGTTACTGATACTTCTCCAGTGTCTCTCTTCGTATTATTACATGATTACAATAATTTTGATTCAATTGTGAAATGGATCACAAAAGACTTTAATTCTGTAAATCTATACATAACAACAGAGGACCATAAACATCTACTAAAATACACTGAGTGTTCAGTGTGGCCTTTACTTACAGCAATAAATACTTCTGATACTTTAGTTTTCTGCCTCATCATTATTCTGCATTTAGTCAGATTTGATATTTAGACATTGCTCCATTTCCTTGCAGTTTGTCTGTTATGAAATAGATTAATCAGAAAATTTTTTTTCTACTTCCCATTTTACAATATGTGATCAGCAAAATTTTTTTCTACATATAAATGATGACAAGATAGCTTTGGATATATCTTGTAGCATTCATACCTATCAATATCTTATGCCAGAAATTGTTATTGTCATCAGCTAAAAATAGAACTGCCCTAAGAGTAGCTATTTGTAATGAAGTCCTGACTCATTAGATTGCAGGCCTGGCTGCAAAGACAGGTCACAAATGGGTCTTGAGGACTTGTTACATGTCAACAAAAGCAAATTATCATGTTAAAATAAATTACAATATATTTTACATGTTATTTTGTTTAGATGATTTAGTTTTCAAAACTGTAAGGTGATGATGACAACCTATGGGAGAGTCTCCCGTGAATATTAGTTTGTGGTAGATGATGCATGATGATTGCTCCTTGTTGACATGAATTATTCAGAAGTTTTATGCTATTATGTCAACAGCTACTTTATTCACCTGGCTGCAGGTTGATAAATTACCTTGTGTATAGCAGCTGAGTTCTCAGGCAGATCACAGTTTGGCTGCTTCTGGCAAATTTAGAGCTTCTAGAGGGTTATTACTGTTCTGCATAATGTAACGAGTCAAGAAAATCAGGTTTGTTTCCACTTTTTACCGAACAAAGATATTCATGTCTGGAATAGTTCATTTAATCTAGATGACCTTCCCAATGTTGTCCAAATAGAACATTTTATAATTAGGGTTACTAGATTTGTGCTGTACAACTGTCCCTGATATGATAGCAAAAAGAATTCCTGAGTCAGGAATTTAAGCCCCTGTCACACTGCACCAACGGATGCAAAGAGGATGTAAAGAGGATGGAAGCTTGTCATCCGTTGGTTAACGTGATGTACTCACTGCCTCCGTTTTGCTTCCTCTCTATCCGTCCAGCATCCGTT
>BHFT01053502.1:0-29874 GCA_004320025.1 Laticauda laticaudata
TAACAACGGATGGAACATTTTTCTCATCCATTGTGTCCGTTTTGCATCCGTTGGGCAGTGTGACAGGGCCTTTAAATAACACTTTGTGTTATTTAAATAAGAGTTTTGAATCTGTGTCACAAACAACCCTCTTTCTGAGGAGCATAAAATGAAGACCCAGATTGTTGTAATATGCTGACTCTGTAAACCACTTAGAGAGGTCTATAAACAATATATAAGTCTATATAAGTGGTATATAAGTCGAAGTACTATTGCTATTGGGTAAAGCAAAGAGTTGGACTCACTTGAATTCACTATGTTGTCTTTGGGCCTGGTAGTGATGGTTGTTAGCGATATTCAGAATGGTCCTTCTTGACAAATTATGCCCATGATAACTTACCACTTTTCACTAGTGGTTTCCATGGCCTGAAAAAAAAAAATCAAAATTCTCTAATCAAGTACGATGTCTGGAGTTTTGCATCCCACACCAATTAGCCCAGGCATAGTATATAAATGAAGTATTCAGTGTTTTATTTGATATTTTTATTTTATCTATTTGGCCCTAATGAAGTAGCTAGGGCCATTGGAGCTCTTCACCATTTGTATTTGATATTGTCTCTTCTGATTGATCAAGCTTTCTTGGAAGATGATCTGAAGCTTTTGGGGGTGGGATTCTACCTGGAGAGGTAAAAAGTTCTTTCTTGTCTAGGACATTGAGGTAATGAAAAATAATATACTTTAATAACATTATAATTTGAACATTCTATTCCAAAAGACGCTGGTTCAAATTTCAGACAAAAATTGTTTGTTATTTGTCCGGCAAACAACAATAGATAATAGAATTTGAAATGCTTACACAAAGCCCACATCACTTACTAGGATTATTTACAAATTGTTACCGAAAACAATGCACAGGAAGCACAAAGGTGCATGATAAAAATGGATGCAAAAACTTCAAAAAAGCAATTACAATGGATCAATGAAAGGCTTATAGGACAAAAATCAATAAAATTTACCCCAAGATACAATTTGAAGGAGGATGTGGTATTGCTACATAATGCTGTAAACAAATGATTGCCAAAACCAAAACAAAACAGAGAACAATTGTAGAAAATGCCACAATAATCAAAAGGAACATTTTCTCACATGTGGTGGCTATGTAAAAACCACAAAAGTACAGGAAAGAAATATATCAAAATATTTAGAAAATGCTAAAAAGAAATTTTGAATTGAAACAATATATATATTTATTTGGTATAATTCCAAAAGCATCAATGAAAGCTATAACAAATTTACTAAGATACTGTAGATGTTGACAGCTGCAATATAAACTTGGAACAACACTGGAAAAGAGAAACCTTGTTGATGATATTTAGCTTAAACTAAAATGGAATATGCTGCTATGGCAAAATTGTATAATAGAAGTTTAACCAAATTCAAGCAAGAATGGGTCCTTTATATGCAACATATCTCACAGCAAGACATGTTTATATAATTAGAATATGGTTTCTAGGATTTAAACAGAAATATGGTTTCTTGGAATAAGATTTCCAAGTCTTACAAACAGAAACTGCCAAGAATCTTTAAGATAATTAATACTTCAGTGAAAAGTATTGATGTCCAAATTGCAGTCAGCATCTGGGGACATAAACGAAAGGGAAGGAGAAAAATGTATTATAGAAAGTTTTTTCATAATCCAGATTCAGTAGCTATTCCAAAGGAGTTTCCAGTACCAGCTTTGTCCAGAATGCTCTTGTACAGAAACTCATGGTCATATGATTTATAAGATATAAGTTGCACGGAATGCTGAATGAACACGCATGGTTTTCCCACTGGATCTTATTTTCTTCAAGGCCAGTAATAATTGGGACAAAGAAGGAATACTTTCATTTCACTGCTGAGTAAAATTACAGTTTTAATTTAGCCAACAAGGGCCCTACAGCATGATTATCTTTGCTGTGACTGTTGAAGCAAACCTATCCAAGAATTATAAATATTTATTTATTTTTACTAGTTAAGATCAACCATTTTAGTTTAGATTAAGCACAGGTAATTTAACATGTAAGCTGTATTGTGGGAAATTTAAAAGCCACTGAAAGGCAAAATTTATTGCCATACTGGTAAACATAATTTATTATTGATAATAAATTATCAATAATAATACAGAATAGATTTATATTTGGACATGAAGAAAGTGATTTTTTTTGCTTTACTGAAGAAATAATAGTTCTTATTCAAATCTGATGCTAGTAGCAGTGTTTTCTCTCTCTCTCTCTTTCTCTTTATAAAAAGAGCTATTTCTTAAGGACTGATTTTGATTTATAATCATTTCTTTTGTAAACTCTGATTTTTAAGCAGAGCTATATCCTTCAAAAGTCATCTATATTTTACATCAGTATGAATATATTACTAATGCAGATCATGAGCTGATTTTCCATTATTTCAACAGTATAACATTCAGTCCATTACTTGTAAACTAAAGAGAATACTACAAGGTTAGAATGATTTCACTGGCTTTGTTTTGGAAAAAAATGGTGTAACTCAACAAACTGCCTATGAACATTTATCTAGAATGCCAATTGAACAAAATTTATTAACCTTTCTGTGACTAGCACACTCTTCATCAATTTATCTTCATGCAACAAAGTGTCTGGATTTTCTTCAGAAAATTACCTATTGGTGGCATTTTACCCTTGACCGTGTAAAGAATGATGTTTAAAAGCACCAAAACCAAATATTTTATCCTTCATATTTCAAAGGATATGATGTATTTTTCTCGCATCTCCCACTTTCTCTCACCTCTTTATTTCTGTATTTCAGTGAAGTATGCTGTTTTCCACCTCATTTTGAGATAGTTATGAAACATACAGCTGAGTTCCAAAGCCTGCACAGTCATTCATCCATTTGCACTTCCAGTCGAATCAATTAGCAGATTGGTGACAGTAAAGACTTTGACGTGAATATGACTGTGTGGTCATTTTGGCAACACTATGCAAGTGATTTACTATTGCCTGCTTCTGTGATTTAGTTTTTTTTTATTTCCCAGACTACCCTTCAATCCAGTTTATACCAAATAAATAGGGATGGAAAATAGGTAGAATGAAAAGCAAACTGCTAGGTTAGTTTCCTTTATATAACAAGGCGAAGTTTTTTTATAGTGCCAAAACATAGGCACAAGTAAACTGGACTAAATTATGGGAGAGACTGTAGACAAATGACAAAAGCAATAATTGTTATAATTGCCAGGTCTGCAGGAAAATAAATTATTAGTTGATATAATCCAACCTCCTTCATCATGGGCTCCCCCAGGTTTGTAACAGTCAACTTGTAAGAATTCCTTCATCACCCAAAATCATTGCTGAGAATTCTGAGAGTTGAAGCCTACAGATTTTCAGAATTGCCAAGATTGGGAAACACTGTCATAAACAGTAAACATCCTAAGATTTTCTGCCCCCACAGAAGTGGTGATACATAGAATATGAATGCCAGAAGGTATATGTAATGAGAAACTATTTTGAATATTTGTTTGTCATGATCATTTACATAGCGACATGAGCAATCTGTCTGGAAAAACTCCAAGATGATTCTAATTATCATAATTGTTTTTGCATATCCTAAATATTACTTACTGAGAAGGTTTGATTGATTTTTTCAGCAATGTAGAAGTATATGTATGTGGGAACAGACTGCTGAAACATGTTTGATTCCATTTAAAAGCAACACTGAAGAAAGTATACATGATTTCACAATACAACAAAGAAATATTTGAGCAATGATGGTTCAGTGGTTAGAATAGAATAGAATAGAATAGAATACTTTTATTGGCCAAGTCTGATTTATTGGCCAAGTCTGATTGGACACACAAGGAATTTGTCTTGGTGTAAATACTCTCAGTATACATAAAAGAAAAGATACATTCATCAGAGGTCGAGAACCATAAGGTACGACACTTAATGACCTTCATAGGGTACAATAAGCAATCAATCATACTAGGAAACAGTCAATATAAATTGAAAGTAGACAAGTGACAAAGTTACAGTCATACAGTCACAAGTGGAGGAGGGAATGGGTGATAAGGAGTGATGACAGGAATTAACAGTAATAGTAATGTAGACTTTGTAATAGTTGAACAAGGTCGAGAGAATTATTTGTTTAGCAGAGTGATGGCTTTCGGGAAAAAAATGTTCTTGTGTCTAGTTGTTCTGGTGTGCAGTGCTCTACAGTGTCGTTTTGAGGGAAGGCGTTGAAACAGTTTATGTCCAAGATGTGAGGAGCCTGTAAATATTTTCACAGCCCTTTTTTTGACTCGTGCAGTATACAGGTTCTCAATTGAAGGCAGGTTGGTAGTAATTGTTTTTTCTGCAGTCCTAATTCCTCTTTGAAGTCTGTGTCTGTCCTGTTGGGTTGCAGAACTGAACCAGACAATTATAGAGGTGAAGATGACAGACTCAATGATCCCTCTGTAGAACTGGATCAGCAGCTCCTTGGGCAGTTTGAGCTTTCTGAAAGAACAGAAAGAACATTCTTTGTTGTGCTTTTTTGATGACATTTTTGATGTTAGGTGTCCATTTTAAGTCATGTGATACAGTAGAACCTAGAAATTTGAAGGTCTCTACTGTTGATATGGTGTTGTCTCGTATTGTAAGAGGTGGTAGTATGGGAGGGTTTCTTCTAAAGTCTACCACCATTTCTACGGTTTTGAGTGTGTTCGGTTCCAGATTGTTCTGGTGATTCATCTTGTCTCGAAAGAGACCAATCACTGTTGTGTCATCAGCAAATTTCACTATTTTAACAGATGGATCGTTTGAGATGCAGTCATTGGTATATAGGGAGAAGAGAAGTGGAGAAAGCACACAACCTTGGGGGGCCCCTGTGCTAATTGTACAGGTATTGGATGTGATTCTGCCAAGCTTCACCTGCTGCTTCCTGTCGGTTAGGAAGCTTATGATCCACTTACAAGTGTGTTCAGGGTTTAATCTACTTAGAAGAGTGTATTGAATGCAGTACTGCAGGCTACTTCTGCTGACTGCCAGCTTCTAGCAGTTCAGAAGTTCGATTCTGATTGGGTCAAGATTGATTCAGCCTTTTATCGTTCCAACATTGGTAAAATGAGGATCCAGATTGTTGGGGGCAATATGCTGAAAAGCACTTAGAGAGCAAAGCTGTAAAGCACTGTGAAATTGTATTGTATAACTCTAAGCTATTGCTATATTGTGTCAGGATTACTAACCAAGTTAACTACTCCAAAACAAATAATTGTAAATTGACATTTCCCTTTCAGAATTGTTCTATTATAGTAATTTGAGATTACGCAATCAGGAATCATTTAAACAGAAAGTTTATCACACACAAGGTATGTTTATACAGGTGTCAACTTATGACTCCAAAATTACTTTTGCTAAGTTAGACAGCTGTTAAGCGAATTTTGCACCATTTATCACCTTTTTTTGCCAAAGTTGTTAAGTGAATCACTGCAGTTGTTACGTTAGTGACATAGTTGTTAACTGAATCTGTCTTCTTCATTGATTTTGCTTGTCAGAAGATTTCAAAAGATGATCACATGAACCATCATAAATATGAGTCAGTTCCCAAGTATCTAAATTTTGATCACATGACTATAGAGATGCTGAAATGGTTTTAAGTGTGAAAGATGGTCATAAGTCATTTTTCAGTGCCGTTGTAACTTTGAACAATCACTAAGTGAACTGTTGTAAGTCAAGGACTATGTAGGTGCTGTTTTCATAATCTTAAAATATTGCTCTTATTTGTCTATTACTACATTCAGCTACGAAATATTAAAAATAAAACAAAATCCACTACTGATAGGAAAACTTGAATCTTAATAAAATAAACAGACTCTTTTTATTCATTTTCCCTCTACCTATTCATCCACCCACAATGTCATGCATTTTTGTCTAGGATCCTGAGAATTAATAACATCCTTATAATTAAAATGAACATTAAGCATTAAAAGCATTTGTTTTCAGGGAACAAGATCAGAGAACTGATGAATTTGTCTTTGTTTGAGGTTTTCCTGACCCAGTTAAATTTGTGAAAAACAATGAAATATTTCAAATGAGTGGATTCCTTTTTCCTCCCACCTTCAGGCTGCCCCACATTAACTCACTAGCTATTGTGAAGACAAAATATCCATTTGTTCAGGGAGAAATAGCCATTTTGTCAGAATTAATGGCGAGGAAACTGAGTCAGCCTCAGGTACATCAACTGACTGGAAAAAGCTCTTCAAGAAAGAGACCATGTTCCTCACAACTGCTGCATTGAAGAAAAAAATGGTTTTGTAGATAGTAGAATCTATGAGTAGTGTATTCTTTAGGAGTGCTGATTTATCAGCAGCTTATCTAGTACTCAGGAGATGAGTACTTTTCAGAAGCAAACAACAGCCAATGACTTAAGAGCTAGGTATCAATACCCCAGTCAACATCTAAATATATAGATAGATAGATAGATAGATAGATAGATAGATAGATAGATAATCACATATATCATGTAAATACCACACAGAAAACAGCCCAAAGCACACACTATGCTAGAAAGAAGTTTCCTGAAGATGGGCTCCAGTATGAGTACAAAAGCTTGGAAGACAAAATTTATGGTCCTAGTGACTGACCCAGGTTGGACCCTGAAACATTATCTTGGGACACATATATTCGCCTTCATTTGTAAGTTTCTAAACTGCCTAGCAAAGGATATTACTACCTGTAGATGGAATCCTTGGCCTTTCACATATATGTGCAAGAAATATTTCCATGCATAAGTATATGAATTCATTCCACATAGGCTTGAGAGCATGCTTGCATAAATGGTATAAATGGTAACACCAAATTTTTCTATTTGGAATTAAAAAAGATCTGTGAAATCATCTATGAGTATCCTTACTATGAAAAAGAAAATGTCATATATATGTGATGATGATATTATCCCTTCAGTTATATCTGACTCTTCGCAATTCTATGGGCCAGGTTTCTCCATGTCTTTCAATGTAGCACTGCTTTGTTGAGTTGTTCTGTGCTCTGGCTGGTGTTAGTTTTGATGATGCCTAAACAAATATAAATATGTGTATACACTTAAATATGTATACTTTATATACTTTCCCCCTAATATTAGCAGACAAGGTTCACTACAAGATTAACAGAATTCTAATAATGTCAGTAGAGGTATACGGCTTACAATTGTTCACTCAACAATGGTTTGAATTAATAATGACTTGGAGAAGATGCTATATCCTGAAAAGCAATCCTGTCCATCAGAAAATGTCATACCCCACATATCACATGATAGTCATTTGGGTACTTAGCAACTTATTGGTCCTTGTGACCAGTTGCCAAGCGCCCTGTGATCATGTGATTGCCATTTGCAATCTTCTCTGCTACATCCCTAGAAGCTACTGGGGAAAGTTGCAGGCTGCTTCTGCCTGCCAGGAGTCCTCCCTCTTGTCTCTAGGAGCTGATTGAAAGAGCTCCCTGCCAAAGGATTTCAACTCCATGCAAAAAGGCACAGATCTGATCCTTCAGCGGAGAGTTCTTTCAGCCAGTCCCCAGAGTTCAAAAGCAGCCAAAATCCAAGCAAGATTTTCAGCCCTTGACTGGAGAGACAGTGTTGTCAGATAAAAAGCAGAGGATGCTGCAGAGCGCAGGTAAGGCCCATGGCAGCCTTACAGCGCAGGTGCACGCCAATGTTCTTCCACTAAATGGCTGAAAATCCTACTTGGATTTATTTACAAGCAAACCTTGATTTATCACAATTGAGACTGGAATCTCTGTTGTCCAACAAGCAGTAGGCGAAACAGCATATGGCTGCTTTGCTCAACAACAACAATCTTGACAGCCCCAGTTGTAGTTGTTAAGTGATCTCATGGTCATTAAATAGACAAGAGTGCAAACGAGAGTGCCAAGATTGCAATAACTGAGTGAAGCAATTGACTCCAACTGTTACCTTCATCTTATTATGTCTTTGCTATTGCCTGTTTGACAAATCATATGCAATGATACAAATGATATAAATTAGAATATGCTTTACATAAAATAATCTGCTAAAAATGAATAATAGAACTAATCAATACATAGTTCTGACTTGAGGATCATATGATGAGACTCAAATTATATTTATTCACATTACATGAAAATGTAGGTTCTTTGAGAGGTCCATAAGGCTAATAAGAGTGGAAGGAAACCCAAGTAAAGGATAACCAGCAATAAGGTGGATTAATTTAGTTTAGCAGCAATGATTGCACCCTTGGAAGACTTGGAGGACCAGGTTGGGAACAGATAATTTTAGAGAAAATCAATCTATGTGGCTTCATTATGAAATGCTAACCTTATGCAGATAACTATGGAGGTTGCCCTGAAGAAAATATGTGGCAACAGTGAAGAAAACATGGGCTTAGTTCAGGAAAACAGAACAGTGTAAGAAAAAGATTGCCCCAACTGAATTCTCATTGATATAAGGAAGGAATGAGCAATACTATCAGACTTTCAAGATTCTAATATTGTTATATCAGTAGCGTTCTAGTATTTCTTATTGCATCTATTTCCTCAATTTGCCTAACTCGAAGGGTCTGATACAGGGGTGGGATTCAAATTTTTTAGCAACCGGTTCTGTGAGTGTGGCCTAATTTGTGGGCATGGCTTGGTGGTCATGTGACTGGATGGGCATGGTTTGATGACTGGGCATGGCTCGATGGTCATGTGACTGGGTGGGCATGGCTTGTATGTAAATATTATCAATATGTAAATATTGATTATTATTTTTTTATAAAAAGAGCAACTTTTACCCAAAAGCTGGCAAAACAGGCAGGCAGATTGAGTTGCTCACAGAATCACAGATTAATTTAAAGATCTATCTATTTGCAGTCAGCTATCTGAGTCTGTCACATAAAATTTACTAGCAAGCAAACTCACAAAATTAACTCATAACACACCATGTATGTAAATATTTATTTTGTTATATAAAAAAGCAACACTACCCAAAAGCAGGCAGGCAGATTGAGTTGCTCACAGAATCACAGATTAATTTAGAGATCTCTCTATCTGCAGTTGGCTAACTGAGTCTGTACTGAAAAGCTTCAGTCCTAAGGAAGGTTCGGCTCTGCTTTTAGATTAGCTAGAAAGCAAGAAATCCAATGATTTCCTGCTTTCTAGCTAATTTAAATCTCCTGGCAGAGCAGAACAGCTAATGGTTGGGGGGAAAAAGGAAAATAGCAATTTACCAAACCAGGCAAGTTGGATGGCTCACATGCCAGGTAAGGAGTGAGTGGGCAGGGAGAGGCGGGGCCAGCCAATGGAGCGATTTGCCAGTTCTCTGAACTGGAGACAATCGTGTGTGCAATGTTTTCAAGAAATCATCAGCTGTGCTGCCTGGACAGCTGACAAGCACTGCACTCCATGTGCAGCATTTGAAAATCCTCTTGTTTCCTGCTTTTCAACCTCAGCTGTGCTGCGTAAAGCAGCTGAGGAGGGAAAAACAGGAATAAAGGACAGCCTAGAGCCCAGGCAGGCGGGTGGGCCAAACACCAAACTGGTTTGGTGTCAGCTGCTATTCACAGCTACAAGTTCTATAGAACCGGGCCGAACCGGTAACATCCCACCCGGGCTGATACCTTATTAATATATTAATCAAATGAAAACAAAGTTTTCTTCTGCCTACAGGATGAACCTTAAACATAGCAAGCTCTTCACATAGATTCTAGTTTCTTCCGATATAAGGATGTATTCTTAATAAAAGAAAATATGAAGCAAAGAACTGTTGCAAATAGAGTTTTAAATTTTGTACTTTGACCATCTAATACAAAATGCAATAATGAGATTAATTACCCCCTATTTTCATTTTCTTCATTAAATAATTATTGGAACATGTATGGAGACGCATAGCTATAGAATGACCAAAATTCTTTTCGTATTTGTAAAATGACAACACTATTTTTTTTAACTGCAGAATTCTAAGTTCAGAAAATAATTTTGAATCTTACAAATAGAGTGTCAGGGCATGCATAATAATCAGCCTTTTTGCTGTTCCATACAAGTTCCCAGAAGCTTAAAGCAATGTAAAAGCTTTTGAAACTGGAAGATATATACACCAAAATCAATCTTATACAGTTAGTACAGAGGTCATAATTAATGGCCATGAAGGACAAGAGCCTCTACCAAGGCAACAATCAGAAAAATGAGTGTTGAGCCCATTCCAAGAAACCATTGTAAATGTCTCAAACTAGCTCCTTACGTGTAGAGAAAGCAAAGGAGTGTCTACAGATTCAGCCTTGCAAGATTTTGTCAGTATTGCTGTTCCTATAAAACTAGTTTTAGACATAGGTATCATTGGTTTATTGGTCTGATCTATCTTATAGGACTGACAGCATAGTACTGCATCTTCTATGTGATGATGCATTTAATGTTATTTAATATTTATCATGTTGTACTTCAGTCCCTAAAGTATGAATACTTTCCAACCTTCATAAAATGAAATTGTATTTTTGGCCAACCATGAATAAGGGAGTCACTAATTAGCCTTATAAATTATATATTTCTATCTTAAAAATTGATATCTTTTAAAAGATGTAGCAGTTTTCAAACAGATAGAATGTGGATATTTTAAAAAATGTACTATAAATTAAAAGACAAAGCAATAGTGCCCTCTTATGGAGAATAAATAACATACATTATTTTTCATACAAAATTCAACAGTCTAAAAAGTCTCATTTTCAGTGCATAGCTATTTATCCATCAGTGTTTTAATATTAAATATATATTTATCTATTGGAACCAATATTACAGTTTCTGGGAATCAAGTCAGGAATAATTTTTAAAAAATTGAAACACCATATGAAATTGAAAGTCTAATCAGACAAATTCTTTTCAATAAACCTTTAGGATATTTAACACACAGTGGAGACAGGTTCAGAGTAAAAAACTTAAGTAGGAAGCAGAGGTGGTATTCAGCAGGTTCTGACCTGTTCTGGAGAACTGGTAGCGGAAATTTTGAGTAGTTCAGAGAAACAGCAAATACCACCTCTAACTGGCCCTGCCCCCATCTATTGTCTGCCTCCCAAGTCCCAGCTGATTGGCTGGGTCTTCTTTTGTTGTCCTGCACAGAAGAATGGAGCTGGAAAGCAGGTTAGTGGGCAGAGGAGGGAGTAACCTTCCCCTGCCACGCCCACCAAGCCACACCACGCCTACCAAGTCACACCCACAGAACCGGTAGTGAAACATTTTGAATCCCATGACTGGTAGGAAGCATTAATTTATACGTTCATTATAGCAGCTTATGTAGTCCACATGAAAAGCAGGTTTATGAATGTTGGAAATTATGCAAATTATGCTTCCTTTAAACGATAATGGCACATGGCTATAAGGTTAATTGGAACAAATGACTTTGCTCAGAACTGACAAGAGCAAGGGCAAATTAAGCGGTGGAGAAGGAGGAGAAAATATTAGTGGCATCACAGTCTCTGGCCCCTGCACAAAAAAACCCTTGCCAATTAAAATTTACAATTTTAAGTTCAACTAGCTCAACATAAAATCACACCTCATCTACTCAGATTTTGGTCATCACAAAACTGAAGGTGCATCTGTCCCATCATCCCACAAGCAGCACCCACATTTTTATATAACAAACTTTGGGATTGCCACTACAAAAACAACATTCTGTGAAATACAAAAGCCATGAATAGGGAGATCTGGCTGCACTGGAAAATTACATTCTCTGTGATATTTGTGAATCCTTTGTTTTTGGGTTGGTAATTTAATGTTTCTTATCTTTGCCAGTTTATTTTTTGAGAGGTTTAATAAAAGCCCATTTAAAAAAATAAGTTGCCTTTTCTAAATAAACAAAAATGCATCTGCCCTATATTGTGAACACCTCCTTGTGTTTTCAGCATTATCTTTCAATGTGGAGGCAGGAGCTATTTTAATAGAATCACAGATATGGTTAAAGTAACAGCTTTTCTCCTTGATTCTAATGGGTAAGTTTCACTCAAGTTGGAAACTTGAGATGCAGCAATACAATTGTGGTCTCATCACACTAGTTTTGTAATTCCTAGATTTCATAGTTGTAATTTCCTCACAGCTAAAGAAGCTGCATGGCCACAGATAATGAATATTGGTTTATGGAAAGACAATGCTAGGACCCCTTTTTGCTTTGAGAAGGGAACAAAGTCAGATGGGTGAACATGGGGCAGTCCCTCTTCTAGTTTTTCGAAGCAGGCAGTGCCAACCACTTCTGAAATCTTGCCAAGAAAATTGCAGGACTTTCTTTAGGCAGTCATCAGGAGTCAACACTAATTTAAAGACACAAAACCAACGATCATTAGGAAAAAAGGAAAACAAATAAAAAACAGGAACAATCAATTACACTTATACAGTTACAGTGTGGGGTACAAAAGAGGACTAAGAACAATAATAGTTATTGTTATAGTTATGTTATAGTTTAGTTTGGTGGTAGCAGTGCCTCAAATAGAGAGTCCATACAGAGAGTGGTAAAGACAGCTGAGAAGATTATATAGGAAGATCACTTCCCATTACTTAGGATACTGCTTATAAGCACTATGCCCTTAGAGCTCAAAGCATTTGAATACACACACTTTATGGTCTGTTTCTGTTGCTCCCCTCTGTGAGGAGGTTTCAAAGTATTTCTAGCAACACTACCAGATATTGTAACAGTTTTGCTCATCTGGCAAACTCCCAAGATCTGTTTTTCTCGCCATGTATATGCATACATCTGAACTAGTCTCTTGTTTCTCTGTATCATATAATATATGTGACCATGTGCATAATTTTTTATTTATTGATTGATTGATGTCTGAATCAGAATCTAATTTGGATTTTCCCAGTCATAATAAAACAGTCTAACAATCCCACTAATACAAGTTTGTATTGACTATGATTTGTTGAATTAAGTAGAACTGACTTAAGTTAATATGTAATTTATGTTATAAATTACTGTTTATAAACAATGGCTAAATTCACAAAATATACTGGGTCAAAAGCAAACAAAACAGATTATAATTTAACATTGATATGTGAACTTTTTGTCTGCTCATAAACATGTATTTCACACTTTTAAACATATTAGTCACTTTCTGGGTTTTTTTCGGGAGGGGAATAATCTCTTTTTACTAAGATAGTCCTCCACGTATGACCTTGATTGAGACAGGAATTTAAGTCATTAAATCATGTGGTCCTTAAGCAAACCATTACATGACTGGATCTGATTTTATGTTCATTTTTACCACAGTAATTAAGCAAATCTGATTTCTCCTTTGCCTTTTGTTGGAAGTTGGCAGGGAAGGTCACAAATCACAACCATATGTCCACAGAATGCTGCAAGCATTGTAAATGTGAATCCATTGCCAAGTGCCTAAATTGCAATCATGTGACCATGAAGGTGGAGCAAAGTTGTAACTTCAAGGCATGTCATAAATCACATTTTGCAGCATTTTGTAACTCAAAATCATAATTAAACTAATGGATATAAGGTAAGGACTACCTGTATTAAGACTTGTATCAATAATATTTCACAAGGCCGTTTAAGGCCGTGTCACACTGCCCAACAGATGCAAAAAGGACACAACGGAAGAGAAAAATGTTACATCCATTGTTATCCGGGCTCTTCAGAAGGGCAAAAATTTGCAAATTGAAGCGGATAACACGGACGCGGGGAGGACGCAGGGCGGGTGCAAAGCGGATGCGGAACGGAAGCCCAGTGGATGGCGCATCTGCTAGCCTTCTGGGGGCCTCAGAAAGCGGACGCGGAACGGAAACAACAGATGCAGAGCGGATGCACAGCGGATGAAGCGGATGCACAGCGGAAGCAAAACAGATGCCTGGAGTTAATTGCGAATGCGGGGGTATGCATTGCGCAAGCCCCCTGGATATAAGGGAAGCAGCTCACACGTGGCCAGCATTGGAGGAAAGACCTGCTGCTGGTACCTCGAGTTCCTGCCTGCATGTCTGCCTTCCAGCCTTTCTGCCAGCCTTGCTGCCAGCCTCCCTGCCAGCCTGCCTCCCAGCCTCCTGGGCAGCCACCCTTCCAGCCTGCCTTCCAGCCTGCCTCTCCCAGCCTCCGTGGCAGCCTCCCTGCCAGCCTTGCTGGCAGCCTGCCTTCCAGCCTCCCTTCCAGCCTTGCTGCCAGCCTGCCTTCCAGCCTCCCTGCCAGCCTTGCTGCCAGCCTGCCTCCAGCCTGCCTTCCAGCCTCCCTGCCAGCCTCCTGGGAGCCTCCCTTCCAGCCTTGCTGGCAGCCTGCCTTCCAGCCTCCCTGCCAGCCAGTCTGTCTGCACCTTGGTGCCTGCCTTCCTGCCAGGCTTCCTAACAGGCTTCCTGCCATCCTCCGCCTCCTGCCAGCCTTGGTGCCTGCAGCCTTCCTGCAAGCTTTTCCTGCCGCCAGCAACCCACAACCATGGGGAAGAAGCGCAAGCCTCAGCAACCTGCCGCCATCCCTGGCAACAGGGACAGGGCCACCTCCTGCCTCCTGCCCCCGACTCTGCTGTCTGCGTGCTTGGGCTCGCTATTCTATTGCTGGAGCTTCTGCTTAGCTGCCTCCTGGCAGTGTGCTTCTGCTTCGTACTCTGCTGAAGCTGCTCCTGGTCCTGCTGGTCCTGCTCGTTCTGCTCGTGCTCCTGGTTCCTGCTCGTGCTGCTGCTGCTGCTCGTGCTCCTGGTCTTGCTGACCCTGCTGCTGCTGATGATGATCCTGCTGCTGCTGCTGCTGCTGGCTGCTGCCATTTGACCTTGCGTGATATGCTGATGATGATTCTGCATGTCTGTGTGTGCTGCTGCCTGCTGCTGCTGCTGCTCCGGTTGTGCCTGGAGGAGGCAAAGCCCATACAACCTGCGGAGGCCCCTCTGATGAGGGCCCATCTGGTCCTGCAAAGGGAAGAAGAGGCGTATGCGGGGACAGGCAGAGGAGCAATACTTCCCATGTTTAGGAGGAACACGAGGATGAGGTGCTGGGTGGCTGAGAGAGAACGACTATCTGTGGCGGAAGGGACACCGGCTTTACAGGGGACACTAAGCGGAAGCAGGCTCTTGGAGAGAGAGGCGGAGAGTCTGCGGCTACACATCTGATGTCTCCTCGGGCTGGTGGAAGCAGCATGCGCACCTGGTACGGGAAGCGTGCACCTAAAAAAACCTGCCAGCCGCGGTTTAAGCTGGACGGACAAGAGAGAACTAGTAAATGGCCAAGTGCACTTCCTTGAGGGTGAGATCCGCCACGCGAGAGCACCAGGAGCCCATCTGTCTCTACCCTCTCTCTCCGCAGCCTGCTGTGACCCAGTCCTCTTCCAGCCGAGAGTCAGTCCCTGATCTCAGCCAGGTTTTTGTGGAGCGTTTGCCCACGCGAGAGGAACCCTGGCGGGATGTTTGGAAAGCATCGGTGGAGAGTGATGAGGACTACCTGGTGCGGTGGGACATGGGAGAGAGGAGACAATCGAGTCAATGCTGCCGAAGCCGATCCACCCACACCTCGCCTCCACAGTAAGGCAGAGAGCCAGACGCAGGAGGCACAGCCACAATTCCTGGTGGAGATCAAGACACCAATCCACAGCATAGGTCGCCTCCTCAGCTTGGTCCCATCGATCCTCCTCCTCGCAAACGCAAGCCCCTCCTCAATTACGTCACCAGACCCTCAAGGAGATGGCGGATCCCCAGTACCAGTGTGTGAAGGAGAGGAGCATCACGCTGCCTTACAAGCCCTCCAGACCCACAGCACCTGCTCCCACCAGTCCACGTCTGCCTCCTCCAACCCCAGGTTGATGTCCCTCCCATACCAAGGCTCCCACAGCCCCTCACCTACCAGGGCTACAGCTACCCGGAGGTCAAGCAGCACAGACAGCAGCCCTTCCACATTACAGCACAGCAGTCGGGGCACACCCACGACAGCGATGCCAGCCACACAATGGATGCCACCCACACCAGTCCTCACCCCGCTGCAAGCCAGACGCCCCACTACACTACTTCCTTCCTCCATCCCACAGCCAAGCCCGGCCTCATACATCTGTCCTCAGGACTGGGGGCTGACACCCCGATGGCATGGAGGAAGACCTCTCACATCACGGGGCTGAGCCACTCTCGGAGGACCTCCTCAACACACCGTCCCCTGGGGTGTCCTCTCGGGGCCAGGCACGTCCAGCAACACCTCAGACCAGCACTGCAGGGCAGCACCCACCTTCCACAACCACCTGCGCCCTAACACCTTAGAGCGGGCACACACCTTCTGAGTGACCCAAGAGGAATGCCAGAGACTGGCTGCCTGATTATTTTGGACTTTTGTTGGACACTTGACTTGGTCATGTTTATTTTAACAGCTTGGTTATAATAAAGTTTATCTTTGTTTCACACACTTGCTGGTCATTAATTTTTGCTATAAAGTCTGGGTGGAAACTTTAGAATGGTTTAGCCTTTGCATGCGTTGTGGATGGGTTAGATAGCAGTGGGATGGGAAGCATACTGTGGGATGGGAAGGATACCTGTTGGGATGGTTTAAGATAGCTGTGGGCATGGAAGGATACCTGTGGATGGGCAGGGATACTGTGGATGGTAGGGATACTGGGAGGATGGGTTATAGATAGCCTGTGGGATGTTTAAAATGATAGCTGTGCGAGGAAGGATACCTGTGGGATGGGTAAGAAGCTGTGGATGGGTTAAGCATAGCCTTGTGGGATGGAAGGATACCTTGTGGGATGGGTTAAGATAGCGGTGATGGAATGGGAAGGGAGACCTGTGGATGGCAGGGATACCTGTGGTAATGGCTAGGATACCTTGTGATGGGTTAAGTAAGCTTTGGGATGGAAGGGGATACCTGTAGGATGGGTTAAAGATACTGTGGACGGGATGCGGAGGATACCTGTGGGACGGCAGCTGGATACCTGTGGATGGTTAAGATAGCTGTGGGATGAAAGGAGAGACCTAATGGGGATCGGGTAATAGTTGTGGGATAGATAAACCTTCAGCTGCAAGCATAGTGGGACTGGATGGTCCACCCCTCCAATTGCCACCCCTATGGCCCTTCATTATTCAATACAATGTAAGCATTGATCCACACATTGAACACAAACACAACTCTATAAACGCCCCTGTCATGTAGGCCAACCACAAAAACATACATGCCCAATCTCATCCGTGTGATGGACAGGCTGAAGGAAGCATCCTTTTAAGCATCTACCATCCTGTCTGCCACTCCACCGCTCCAGCTGGGGAGTTTGCAACAGTGTCTTCAGGAGGTTGCGCTGCTTCTTCGCCTCACGTGAGGCTCTGTTGCGCCTCTGCACACCCTCAGTGTCTATAGGTTGTTGCCCTTGCCTCCATTCCCCAAGCTCCATTCCCCATTGCCTTGCTGGAGGTCACAACCTGTTCTGGCAAGGATCTGGTACGGGTGCGCATGGAGATTGTGCAGGATGCTAGCAAGCTTCCACGATCCTCCTCATTGTCTCTGGGCGATGCTGCATGTTGGCTAGAAGTACCTGGAACTGTTGGCCAGGATGCCAAAGGCTTCTCCACCACCCGTCTTGCCCCTGGATGCCTGCAGTTTAAAGATTCTCTCTTCACCGGTGAGGTATTTGGAGGTGTTAGGGATTCATGCAGGTAGGTTGTTAGGGGAGAAGCGTCATTCCCACGATGAAGTAGGCACATCTTGCGTTTGTCGTTCGCGCCAACAGGTCTGTCTGGCGAAGCTCCCACCATGAGGTGCTTCCAGCCCCTCTGCAGGTACTGCATTTATATGACCTGTGGCAGCTGAAGATGACCGTTTGCCTGGAAGCGATTTTGATGTACATGCAATCTGTAGTCAGATCGACCATGGCGACAGAGGATGATGCTGAAGAAGCCCTTGAGTTGATAAAGTGGACCCGAGTTGGCTGGAGCTTTGCAGGCCGTGCTTCCCATCTATGGCTCCATACGGTTGTGGTGGGAAGTTGCCACTTCTGATTCCACTGCTCTGCAGCATTCTGCCATCCTGTCTTCAGGGGAGGGGTACCTGGAGAGCTCCTCCTTGTATTCTTCGATTGATGGCCTGTACCACTTCGTCTGAGAACCAAAGCTTGATGCGTGCTGGGTGGCAGCCCTCCAGCCCTGCTGCCAATGCTCCGGTAGGGTGATCCCTGAGCCAGTGTGGCGCAACGTCAGAGAGTGTCACCTTGAGCCAGGTTTCCAGCTGTCGGAAGTTGTGTTGCTTTGTCAACTGCGGGTTCAGGGCGCTGCACAAGTTAATCAAAGCATCGCTGGAGGATATTCATGATAGTTCTGAACGCGCCGAGGGTCTTCGCTCCTTAAGCTCACCATCAGCTTGTTCGTAAAGTATGTACTGTGCTCTTCTGCAACACCATCTTTGGAGCCAAATTTTTTTGGGTGCCTCCTTTTCTTCCCGTATACTGCTCACAGAGACTGTAGATGGCTTCGTACTGTTGGAGAAGATGTGGCTGCAAAAAGGACTGTGCGTACGATCACGGTGGACATGACTGGATGCTGTGGAGAAGAGGAAGAGTCAGATGAAGCGCAGAGGTCTGCAACAGCTGGCTGCTGCGTCTGAAAGTGAAGAGGCAGACGAGTTGCCTCCCGCCTTTTTACGCAGTATAGTTGTCCCTTTGCATCCTCTAGGCATCCTCCTAGGCATCCTCTAGGCATCCGTAATATCTGAGAATAGGTTCCCCTCTGCGTAATGTTTTTTCCGTTTTAACAGCTTTTTTCCATGTGCATCTGCTAGCATCCGTTCTGCAATCCGTTCTGCATCTGTCTGCTTCCTCCCTGGTCCGGGCCCGATGGAGTTGGCGCGGAGGTCAGCGCACGCCTAGCGGATATAGGCGGATGCGTAGCGATGCGTTGCAGATTGGTTGCGGATGCAAACGCGACAAATTGGATACATTTTCCGGCGCAAAAGTTTGAGCAGCCCAAAACTTTTGGAGGGGATGTGGAAAGCGTTCCATAAACGCGATGCTGGGATGGATAGAGAGGAAGCAAATGCGAGGCAGTGAGTACATCGCGTTTTCGAATGGATGGCAAGCTTTTTTGTCCATTTTACATTCTCTTTGCATCCGTTGGTGCAGTGTGACATGGCCTTTAAGAGATCATTCTTCTGTACAGTGTTTGGTGGCTAATTCATTATCACTTTTTAAAAAAATAATAATAATCTTTCTCTTCTATTTCATGTTATTTTGCATTTTATCTTTTATTTTTATTTATTATTATTACTGTCATTTTTAATGCTTTTATTTGTAGTGCTGTGTATGATCTGTGACCATAATAAAAACTGATTGATGTTTATTTTGTCTTGCATTGTGATCTGGTTTGTTGTTTCTTATGGTTTGATTACTGTGTTTTCCATGGTGCTTTAATTGGTTGCATCTTTTTATTGGATTTATGCAAGCCTTTATTGATTGATGATGAAGTATACAAATAGGATAAACCAACGAACCAAACTGAATTCTGCCATGCAGGATGTGCAAGTGATATTCTGATACATCAAGAGTGAATTGGCTCAATGGGGTTATGTCTTAATGCAGCAATTCAACTAAATTGGTAATAGGCTGGATGACAGCCAATTAAAGGAACCAAATTCAGAAAGGTAGAGACACTGTGTTTAGATGCAGCATTTTTTTCGGAGATCTGCATATGTGTAGCAAGGGTTGTTTCTTGATTTAAATGTTCACAAGAAGCCCAGATGGTTTTGGTGACTCACAATATTTTTTGCTGTCTTCATTTCAATTTTTCTCTGAATGTTGGCTACTGCTCAGCCTTTACCTGTTACGAATTTATATTTTTCATTAACACAAGTCCTTTGCATAGTGCCAGAAATTGAATCCTTATGTTGCAAATCACTTATTAAGATCTGTTTGCATTTATAAAGGAAATTAACATTTTCTTGTACATCGTTCATTTTGTGTGATTCATTTGTGGCCATTTCAAAGAATTTTGAACTTGCAAAAATCTATAAATCTTAATCAAGATATTTAAAGACACAGAATATTTATTATTGGGAATGAACAATCTCTTTGGGGCTTTTTAATTTGAGATGTTAAAAAATGGAAAAGTAAGAATAGCAGACTCTTTTTTTCCAAATAAGCAATAATGAGGAAAGAATTCCAATAATTGTTTCCTCATTATATTACATCTCAATAAAATAGGTCTGATAATCTATTCAAGATGGATAAAAGGAAGTATTCTGACATACAGTTTATAATGAAATTACAAAATCTACTGCTATAAGATGCAATAAATATTTCCATGTGTGAAGCATTATGGCTAAATGGGTTAGAATTCTTAAGTGCTAGTTTGGGGAAAGCTTATATTGGGAAACACTCACTAGCTATCATATAGGAGATATGAAGTAAATAGAAAGGAAGGCAGATATATGTTTGTGATTGTTCAACTGGTTGTCATAAATCTTTCAAAAGAGTCAAGCCAGATAGATATAAAGGCAGGTTTTAGACAGACCACAACAGACATGAAAATATAAAAGTCAAGAGTTCTTGTGTAAATTATATCAGCTGGGCAACACTGTTTGCTCAAAGTAATTGGAGGCCAGAAAGCTGGGTCATTTAAGCACAGGCCATCAGTCAAAAACAGAGAAATTGCCAAAAGCCAATTCACAGTTAAAACAAAGTAGTATTCACAAAGCAAATTATAATGTCACAGGAACACTGATCAGAAAGCAGAAGAGTTTCAAAGAAAGGAGGATGGGAGCAGGTTTTAGAATTTCTGATTTTGTTTTCCTAGATTATTTCATACTTCTGTCATGTGGATGTTCTGATCTCCACTGCACAGTCCTTTTTAGCTGATGGTATGATTTAGAGCTATATATAGGTATAAATTGTATTTATGAAAACTTCAATCTTCTCATTTCTTAGCATTGTGTTAAGCCTTGATAAAGTTATGGAAAAATTGACATTGTTCCTGTAGCTGCCCCCACATTATTCCTGGCAGCAGCCACCTCCAGGCCCAAAACCGCTTTCGCCTGCTGATACAGCCAACTACACATCCTCCACCCAGTGGCAGTTATTTATTTGCCTGCTAGTGTCCTTGCCACTTGCATGGGACTTGCAATTTCCTACTGTCTTCCCCACTGACACTCCTTCCTTAACCTTCCACCTGCTTTCCAACAACTGAAACTGCCTTGTTGTTGCTAAGTTATGCAGTTACAAGATGAGGGACTTTACAATTAATCTTTAGTTATGGGAATTCTAGTCCCAAATACTGTCATTAAGTGATGACTACTTGTAATATGAAATTTTATCTTGCTGATTTCAAAACTTCTGGCATATTTACTTTTCTAATTTTGGAATTGGAATCCCAATAAAATAGATTCCGTAGATTTTAAATGTTAAGCATCTACTAGGATGCTTAACATTTAGGACCCAGATGTTTTGCCCATTTGCTTTCAAAATAAGAAAAAGATTCTGTGGCTTCATAAAACCTTTCTAATTTGGGCCATATTTAGTGAAAAAAATTATTTAAAGCCCCTGTCACACTGCACCAATGGATGGAAAGAGGATGTAAAACGGAGAAAAACACTTGCCATCCAGTTGTGTTAACGCGATGCTTCTGTTCTGTACTCCACTGCCTCCGCTTTTGCTTCCTCTCTATCCGTCCAGCATCCGTCTATTGACATTTCATCCACTCAGAAGGTTTTGAGCTGCTCAAAACTTTTGAGCGGAAAATGTAATCCAATGCCAATCCGTTCGTGCAATCCTCTAGATACGGGGGGACATCCATTCTGCATCCATTACGCATCTGCTATATCTTCTAGGCATCCGTGCAACTTCAAATTCCGTTCCAGCAGTAAATGGATGCAAGGGAGGAAGAGAAACGGACGTTGCAGCGTTAGTTTAGCACGGACAGAGAAAGGATTGAAAGCGGATGCCAGCTATGGCATCCGCGTCATCCACTACTGGTATCCGCTCTGCATCCGCTCTGCATCTCTAGCGGCATTCCCGCTTCTGCATCCGCTCTGCATGCCGCTCTTTATCCTCTACGCATCGCTCTGCATCGCTCTCATCCTCTTCACATCCGGCTAGGCTCCGTTCCGCGATCCCGCTTTCCCATCCGCTCTGCGTTCCTCCCCCTCCGTCCTTCCGTGTTATCCGCCTCTGCGCTTATGCAAATTTTTGCCCCTTTGAAGAGCGGATAACAATGGATGCGATGGAACATTTTTCTCGTCCGCTGTGTCCTTTTTACAAATGTTTTGCATCCGTTGGACAGTGTGACAGGGCCTTAATATACCACAACAGGTAAATTCAAAGACTTGACTAAGGCTACATTGCACTGTATTGATATTTTCCATACAAGATGCTTAATCACTATATAATATCAATTACAGATTGAGGTAGACTTTCCATGATAATATTTAAATATTTTAAAATATTATATCATAATATTCAAACTTGATTTTATTTTTAATTTCTGCAAATACCCAGTAAAAACAATTGTTAGGTAAGAGTGACACAAATTATTTCTTTCAATTCAGACAAAAGTCCCTGCAGTTCATTTATTCTCCTTCCTTCAAAACTAAGTAGTGTCCTTGTTTATTCAACTATGAAACTGGGACTGTTTTATTCATTATTCTCATGGGTTTATTTTTTTTAAACAAATCTTCAATTGTTCTTTTTGTAAGAATATATACTTTTCCATAAGCCATGGACATTCTTTTTAGGAAGGGTATTGACTTCTTATTTTAATATTATCCCTTGATTGCTGCTAAAAGTCAGGCTGTCTCAGAAAATCCACAGCAACTGTTCTTTCAGTAAAAAAACAACTCTTCAGAAATAACATGAAATGTTATTCTGTTCTTTTGAATATATTTTAGAAGTAATAGTAGGAGTGAATTATTTCATGCATTGTGTTTCATATTTTAAAGTTAGATGCAATTACAGAGGAATTATTAGGAAATTTATATAAAATACAACAGCATACATTAATTCCGAATACTGCTTCCTGGATTACCAGTGTCAAGACTTTTACCCAATAAATAATTATATTCTCACTCTGTAGCAATAATAAAGGTAGTCCTCCTTTAGTGGCCTTGGGAGCGACAACCCAGGCATTAAACAAAGCAACCACTAAGTGAAACCACAGCTGTGCTCACAATCTTACATCAGCTTCTCTTTGATTTACAGATTTGTGAAGCTTGTAAATGTGAGGATTGGTTGCAAAGTAACATTTTCATCATAGCCATAACTGTATGACCAATACACAAGGTAATTGCTAAATGAGGTCTACTTATGTATTGATCGATAGTTCCTGTGACTTTAATGCTCCTTAAGTAGGACATTTTCTATTACAGGTAGAATGAAGCTTTATATAATTACTGATTTGTCATGGCCGACATCCTAATAGTTTCTTCCCATCTGCTACTGTTTGTCATCTAGTTGCTCTCCAGTTCTTTTGTTCTGACCTTCAGTTGGCCAAATTAGTGATGGAGAGAAGGTACAATAGCAGCAGCAATGAAAAATATTCATTGCCTTATATTCTGAAAAAAGATCGGTGATAGCACTGATCAGAAACGCTAGCAAAAATTGGAGTTGGGCAAATTATTAAAGCCCCTGTCACACAGCACCAATGGATGGAAAGAGGATGTAAAATGGAGAGAAACACTTGCCATCCGCAGGATGACTGCAAGCCTGGAGAGGAATTGTCAGGAAAGGCCATCAAAAGTATTGGGACTTTCACAAGGAGTGACTGAGAGTAGTGGCAATCAAGAGCCACCACATGGGCTTGAAAATGTTCATTAATTCTCTTGTCAAACCGCTTCCGAACAACAAATGTCAAGGCGGTCTTACTCTGGGTAAAAGAAAAACAGAACTGGTCTGTTGGCTTCGTTGGTCTAAAGTTTCTCTTTTTTGATGAGAGCAACTTTTGCATCTCATTTGGAAACCAAGGACCCAATTCTGGAGAAAGAATGGAGGGCACACACTGTCAAAATGCTTGAAGATCCAGTGTGAAGTTTTCCACGTCTGTGTTGATTTGGGGAGCATGTTCATCTGCTGGTGTTGTCCACTGTGCTTCATTCATCCAGGGTCCAATGCAGCCATCTACCAGGAGATTTTGGAGCACTTCATGCTTCCTGTCCGCAGACAAGTTTATTCGGATGCTGATTTCATTTTCCAGCAGGACTTGGCACGTGCCCACACTGGCTAAAAGCACCAAAACCTTGGTTCAATAACCAGGGATAACTGTGCTTGATTGGCCAGCAAACTCACTTGAGCTTGAAACCCATACAGAATCTATGGGCATTTGCCAAGAGAAAAGATGAGAGACATGAGGACCGAACAATGCAGAAAAGCTGAGGCCAGCTATTGAAGCATCCTGGTTTCCATAACACCTCAGCAGTGCCACAGGCTGATACTTCATGCCACGCTGCATTGAGGTAGTAATTGCTGCAAAAGGGGCCCCAAAACCAACAGTACTGAGTACAAATATGCATGCTTATACTTTCAGAGATCCGATCTTGTTCTTTGTACAATCCTTGTTTTATGGGAATTGCATGTAATATCCTAATTTTCTGAGATTGCGGATTTGGAGGTTCATGAGTTGTAAGCCATAACATCACAATTATGGCAAATCACAGCTTGAAATATCTTGCTTTGCATATAATGAGTCTATCTCAAATATTAGTTTCACCCTTTTTAAGTTGCATTACTGAAATAAATGAAACTTTTGCAACCATTATTTCTAATTTTTCAAGTTCCACCTGTATATCCAGAGTTGAAATATTAAAAGTTCTATGAAATGCTTTCAGTATATTAAGAACAGTATGTTCTGCTTTATATTCTGTTATGAATTAAAAACTTCTTTCTAACTTCTTTTTTAAAGGGGGTATTTAATCTCTTAGGCTTGCAAAGCCATATAATCGAATGTGCTTGCATCACCCTTAAGGGCCTGTCACATTGCTGACAGATGTAAAAAAATATGTAAAAAGGACACAGCGGACGAGAAAATTTTTTCAATCCGTTGTTTATCGCTCTCAAAAGTGCCCCAAATTGCATAAAACAGAAGCGGACAAACAACGGAAAGTAACGGATGGGGGAGGACGTAAGCGAGGATGTTAAAGCATGATGCTCCACGGAGGCCAGCGGATGGAACGATGGAAGCGGATGAAGCAGATGGCACATCTGGCAGGGCTTCCCGGGGGCACGCGAAGGCGGATGCGCAGCGAAGGAACGGATTGCAGAAGCGGATGGCCTTAGCGGATAACGCGATGCATCACGGACAACTAGCGGATGCCTAGCGGATGCCTAGCGGAATGCAAAAGCATTCACTGACAGCGGGGAAGGATGCATTGCGTCAGCCCCGCAGATATAAAAGGATCAAGCTCGCAACTAGGTCAACCATTCCAGAGGAAAAGGACCCTTTGGCTTTTGCCAGACACATCTCCAGCTAACAATATGGGGGAAAAAGGAAGGAAGCCTGTGCCATCTTCCCTGCCAGCCCGTGGTAGGAAGGACAGGGCCACCATCCCACCCCTGGCCCTGACATCTGCTTTCTTGCTGGGCTTCTGGCTGCTTGGGCTGAACTTCTGCTGGTGCTGAGGTTTCTGCGGGTGCTTGTTCCCTGGTGGCTGGTGCTTCTGCTGGGGCTTACTCTGCTGGTGCTGCTCCATGGTGCTGGTGCTTCTGCTTGGTGGCTTTATCTGGCTGGCGCTCGCTTCCTGGTGCTGGTGCTTCTGCTGGTGCTTACTCCTGCTGGTGCTGCTCCTGGTCCTGCTGGTGCTCCTGGTCTTGCTGGTGCTCCTGGTTCCTGCTTGGTGCTCCTGTTCCTGCTGGTGCTCCTGTCCTGCTTGAGCTTACTCTGCTTGCTCCTGATCTGGTCCCTGCTGGTGGCTGCTGGTGCTTACTTCTGCTCTTGCTGAATCTGGTTCCTGCTGGTGCTGCTGATCCTGCTGGTGCGCTGGTGCTCTCTCCTGGTGCTGCTGGGTGCTGCTTTTGCTGCTGCTGTTTGTTGTTGCTGCTGGTGGTTGGTGGTGGTGTGGTGGAGCAAGCCCCTAGAACCTCGAAAGCCGCCTCTGATGAGGGCCAGAAGGCCCTGCTACAGGGAGGAAGAGGCATACGCGAGATAAGGAGAGGAGTGCAATACTCAAATTGTTTAAGGAGGAACATGAGGAATGAGGTGCTCGATGGCTGAGGAGAATGAGTACCACTGGCAAGGGACACAGGTCTATCAGACACCAAGAGGACAGGCAGCTTGGAGAGAGAAGGCGGAGAGCTTGGGCTACATTTCCAGAGGTCCTCCTCGGTGGTGGAAGCAACATGCACAGTGGTATGTTGAAAGCTGCACCTCAAGAAGTCTGGCCAGGCTCGCGTCAAGCTCACCGATCAGGGACCTACGGTGATGCGCCAAGTGCGCTTCTTTGGAGGTTGTAGATCCGCCCCGAGGAGCAGCCCACTCCTGTCTACCCTCTCTCTCAGGCAGCCCACAGAGAGCCAGTCTCTTCTGGCCAAGAGTCAGCTCCTGTGTCCAGGCAGGTATCTGTTGAGCGTCCCCACAATGGAGACCCCCCCCCGAAAGCCTGCACTCCCCGTGGCGAGAGCGTGGAGGACCCCTGATGCAATGGGAGCAAGGAGAGGGCACTTCCACCAGAGACTAACCCACCCCCAGCTCCACCTCCACAGAAAGCAGGCAGAGAGCCAGACCAGAGGGACAGAGAATCACACTTTCCGCTGGAGATCAGGCGGGACCACCATCAAAAAGCAGCGTAGATCTCCTCTCTTAGCTGGTACCACACACGACATACCATCCTCAAACTGAACGCCCTTCCTCACCTACGTCAACCAGACCCTCATGGACACTGTCTGAATCACAGTACCAGGTGATAAAGGAGAGGATCACCGGTCTTCTGCACAACCCTCAGGCCCGCTGAACCTGCTCCGACCAGTCCAGGTCTGCTTCTCCACCCCAGTGATGTCACAGCCCTTCCAAGGCTTTCTCAGGCCCTCACCTACCAAGGCTACGGCTACCAGGAGTTCCAGCAGCACAGGCAAGCCCTTCCCAGTCCAGGCACAGTTCATCGAATGCCACTGATGCCACCGATGCCACAATGCACCCGATGCCACCCACTCCACAGATGCCACCCACGCCACAGATGCCACCCCATGCCACAGATGCCACCCACGCCTCACCTCACTCAGTTGCAGATCAATACAGCCCCACTACACTCCTCCTTCCTCCACCCCACAGCCAAGCCCGGCCTCAGAACATCTGTCATCGGTCTTGGACTGACCACCACATTCATGGAGAAAGGGGCTCTCACATCACGGTACTGAGCCAGCTCTCTGAGAGCTTCCTCCACACCCACCATCCCGTGTTGTCCTCTCGGGGCCAGCAACCCAATGGCGCGCCTCAGAACCAGCACTCCAGCAGCAGCCACCTCCACAGCACCTGGACCCTTCCCCTGAGACTATGGCACGCCTCAGAGTGACTGAGAAGAGTGGCCAGAGACTGGGTTGCTACCTGTTGACTTTATCTTTGCTTGGGACAACTTTACTTGGTCATTTTTGCTTTTACGAGTTGTTATTAAGAAAAATTTATCTTTTGTTTACACACTTGCTTCAGTTCTTTTAGTCAATAAAGGTCTTGGTCAAAACTTTTAGAAATGAGTTTAAGCCTTTGCATGCTCTGGATGGTAAGGATAGCAGTGGGATGGGCAGGGAAATCCTGTGGGATGGGTAATAGCTGTGGGATGGGCAGAGATACCTGTGGGATGGGCAGGGATACCTTTGGGATGGGTAATAGCTGTGTTGGATGGGAAGGATAGCAAGTGGGATGGGTTAGGATACCTGTGGATGGGTAATAGCTGTGGGATAGATAAACCACCAGTGCAAGCATAGTGGACTGTATGGTCCACCCTCCCAGGTGCCACACCTATGGCCCTTTATTATCAATAACAATGTAAATCATTCATCAACACATTTCAACATAAACCACAACTCTTTATTAAATGCCTTGTTCATTGTAGGGCCACTCACATGCATGGTCCAATCTCCATCAGTGTGATGAGACAGGCTGAAGGAAGCATCCATTAGCATCTACCTCCTGTCTTGCCACTCCCCCTGCTCCAGCTGGGAGTTGCACCAGTGTTTCAGGAGATTGCGCTGCTTCTTCCCTTCATGTGAAGCTCTGTGGGGCCTTGCACACCACAGTATCTATCAGGTTTCGCCCTTGCCTCCATTCCCCAGGCTCCATGTCCCCGTTGCCCTTGTTGGTGGTCCACGAGCCTGTTCTGCAACACTGGGTAGCGGGTGCGCATGAGATTGTGCAGGATGCAGCAAGCTTCCACGATTTCCTCACGGTCTGTGGGTGATGCTGCATGGTGGTGAGAAGTACCTGGAACCTGTTGGCCAGGATGCCAAAGGCGATTCGCCACCACCCGATGGTGCCTGGAGAGCCTGTAGTTGAAGATCCGCTCTTCACAGGTGAGGCATCTGGAAGTGTAGGGCTTCAATGAGGTAGGTTCTGAGGAGAAGGAGTCATCCCCCACGATGAAGTAGGGCACATCTTGTGTGTCGTTGGCAGGAGGTCTGGATCTGGGAAGCCCACCATGAGGTTGCGTTCCAGCCCTCCTTGAGTCATTGGCGTTGTATACCTGGGCATCTGAAGATGACCCGTTGCCTGAAGCATTGATGTACATGAACTTGTAGTCAGAATCGACCATTCCCGGCGAAGAGGATGATGCTGAAAGAAGCCCTTGTAGCTGTGATAAGTGGACCCTGACTTGGCTGAAGCTTTGCAGGCCACATGCTTTCCATCTATGGCTCCAACGGTGTGGGGGAACTTCCACTTCTGATACCACTGCTCTGCAACTTTCTTCCAGCCTTCTTCAGTGGAGGGCACTGGAGGAGCTCCTGCCAGGTATTCTTCGATGATGGCCTGCAACCACTTCTCTGACCAACTGCTGATGGTGTTGTGTGGCCCCCTCCAGGTGTACTGCATGCTCCTGTACGTGGTCCCTGAGGTCAGGTGCGCAGAGTTGGTGCCACCATCAGCCCAGAGGTCCAGGCTGGGCCGGGAAGTTTGGTGTTTTGCCTTGGTCAACCTGGGTGTCATCCGCTCCACAACTTGTCAAACATGGCTGGTGGCATCCTCATGAAGTTCTGGAATGCATGAGAGTCTTCATTCCTCAGCGCACCATCAGCTTGTTATACAGTCCGTACTCGGCTTTCTCAGCGATCCCATCTTCGGTCCCAGACACTTCTTGGACGCTCCTTGTCTTCGCGTAGAACAGGTGAAAGAGCCGTAGAGAACTTTGCACTGTTGCAGAAAGATGGCGCTACCAAAAGGAGTGTGTGTGATGATCCATGGTGGAGATTACTGGATGCTGTGGAAGAGCAAGAGCCAGATGAAGGCTGAAGAGATCTGCACCGCAGGGCTGCTGACTGAAAGTGAGATCCAGGTGATTCTCCCCCTTTTTATAGGAAATATCGTTAATCCGCTAGGTCCTTTGCATCTCTAGACATCCTGCATACATCCTAAATATCTGAGATACGTCCCCTAGTATGAACGTTTTTTCCGTTTTAATGCTTTGTATTGCAAGCTGCATCTGCTGTCATCCTTTCTACGTCCATGCTACTAAATGCTGTGTGTCCATTCCGTGTCCGTTTCACTTCCTCCCTGTGTCCATTTTTCCGCTGGAGCGGATGCGAGTTGCGCAGATGTGCAGCGGAGCCTAGCGGATATAATAGCGGACGGCGTAAACGGATGTTGACAGACGTATAACGGATGTTCCCCGTATGCCTGGCGGATGTAGAACGGACGCCGCTTGGATACTTTTTCCGCTCAAAAAAATTTGTGCAGCTCAAAACTTTTTGAGTGGATGAAATGTCAGTAGACAGATGCTGGACAGATAGAGAGTATGAAAAACGGAGACGCAGTGAGTACAGAACAGCAAGCAAAATCGCCGTTAAACCAAC
>BHFT01053503.1:0-16471 GCA_004320025.1 Laticauda laticaudata
AAGAGAGAGATCGCACCCCATTCTGAGTGCCGTTTCCTTGATGCAAGTTTGCTGGCACTGCGAGAGATGGGGAAATAGAGTCAAGGTCTGCCAGAAGCTGTAAGAGCTCCAGCCTACAGACAAAGAGACAGCACTCCCCCAGAACAAGAGAAAAGACAGGCAGGGATGCCATTGGATGCCGAGAAAACAGAAGCAAAATGGCTTCAACGAACCTTACCAGAGAGAGGAAGAGACACACAAACGATAACCACTGGGCATTCGAGGCAACCGATGCTGAAAGGTTACATGTGCAAGTCACATGCGAAGGCCAACAATGCGAGACTGGAGGTGGACTCTGGCTTCATCACCTGCCTATGGTATCCATGGAACACACTTAAGAGACTGATACGCAAGCATACGAAGAAAGGTACTAGAGAGCCAACAACTGACCCTGAAGCAACTACCAAGGGAACATGCATCTCGATAGTCGGATTTGGACATTTCCAGTTAACTTCAGAAAGCACACGGCAATTCTTTCGCATTAACAATAGTAGACTGGATTGTCGAAGCCTACTGGGACTCAAATGGTTCACATCCCTGGAATCGGAGTGACTGGAAATCAACAGGCATCACTGAAACAGACTGGGAGGAGACCCTGATGAGGGATTTCACAGGACATGTTCGATGGAAAACTAGGCCAAGTACCCGAGGGTCCCTATCTCATTTAATTTGAACTGAACATAGCCCGCAATCAGGTTACAAGCAGGCGAGTCCTTTTCTGCATTAAAACGCAAAGATGCGATGAGCAACTTGGATCAAACTCAATCGCAAGCGGGGCTTTTTGGAACAAATAGACCAACGCAAGGTGGGATAACCCGCAATTGTGACTCCAATTAAGCCAGATGGGTTCCATACAATCTGCAGAGACTATAAGGCCACCTAACCATGCACCTCACAACAAAGCGCAGTACCCTGTTCCAGTGGTACAACAATCTGTTACATTCGTTGGGGGAGGAAAGATCTCATGAAGCTCAACCTTGCACAAAGCGTCGCAGCAATTGCCAGTCGAGACCCTGAAACAGTGGAGGCACAAACACATTCGTGACTCACAGGGGGCTATTCAGATGCAAAAGACTGCAATTTGTGAGTCAAGTCGTGGCCCAGGGTTGTTCGCCAAAGCTTGATGGAGTGCCATTACAAGGAATAAAGGGGTGTTTCGCATACTTCGATGACGTTGGCTGGTATAGCTCGTGAGAAGAACACAACTGGAAAGCCACCCAGGGAAGTTTTACATAAGATTTTCAAGAGGCAGGAACTCAAAGTAAAAAAGAAAAATGCCAGCTAGCCACCCCTAAAGTGAATTCCCTGGGTAACCTAATAGATAAAGAAGGATCCACCCAGGATCAGAAATCAAAGTAATCAAAAAGAAGCTCCCAATCTAAAATAAACAGACCTGCAAGCATTTTTGGGACTCAATTTAACTTCTATAATGTCTTTCTGCCTACACGAAGGCAACGAAGGGGAACCATTACACAGATTGCTGGTAAGACAGCTACCTGGACCTGGGGAGCGAGAAGAAGCCATGGTTCCAGGAAATAAAAGACTTGCTGACATCTGATTCTGTGTTAATTCATAAGCAAAAGCACTGCCACTGGCAGTCCACATGCAACACATCACGATTTGCTCGGAGCTGTACTCAGCCACACACTAACAGACTGGGAGGAGAGGTGCCGATTGCGTTCTATTCCAAAATGCTATCTAAAGCAGAGAGAATGACAGCAATTGGACAGGAGACGCTAGTAGCGATAAACTGAGTCAAGCCCGTTTCTCATGAATACCTCTATGGCAGGACTTTCTCAAAATTACAGACGCACAACCCTCTTGGGATACGCACAGGAAACAAGGCACCCAACAACGTCACTAGTCACCAGCAAATGACGAGGTGGTCCGAGTTTCTCTGCTGATAATAGTTTACAAATTATCCACCTGCAGGCGAAGGAAATAATCACATGCCTGACCCGCTGAGCGCGTTCTCCTCCCTGCCTGCACTGGGAAGTGATCCAGCACACAACCACATCCACCTAACAAATTGAGACCTACTACCCACCATATCCATAACCGTAGCAGCGGACATCACGCGAAAGAAAAATGCACAGAGACAAATAAGATGGTGCAGATTTTTAACTGGGTAGGAAAACGGGTGGCAACCGAGATGGACAAGACTTTTAAACTGTCCCAAAACAACAGTTCGCAACTCGTCCGATTTTACCAAGCGTCTGCTCATACTACTGGGGGATCGGGTAGTCCATACCGGAAAACTCCAAGACAAGTAACTGTATATCTTGCATGACGGCACACCGGCGTATCAACAAATGAAATCCATGAGGCCAGGAGTTATGCTCTGGTGGCTAGGGATGAATAAGGATATTGGCAATGGGTGGATGTGCACGCAATTGCCAAAAAATCCAACTACACTCCCTGATGGCACCTGTGCTCCGACTAGGGAAACAACGAGGGAACCCTGGTGTTGAGAATACACATCAGATTTTCACAGGGCAGACAAAGGAACACATTTTAATAATAGTTGAACGCTTACTCAAATTGGTTGGAGGTAAGCGACTGACTCCACACACAACAGAAGCTGTCATCAAGCACAGCTGAGGAAACTGTTTGGCAGCGCATGGGTTGCCGGATCTACTCTGGTTTTTCAGACAAACGGGCCACAAGTTCACGGCATTGACATTTGGAAAAGTTCCTCCTCACGCAAACACGGCTAAGGCAATGCTTTGACAGCGCCAAGATCAGCCCGGCTACCAAATGGACGCGCGTGAAACGCATGGTTTCGTATACCCCTCCGAAGAAACTATAAGAGAAACTCGACACGGGGGAGCATACACAGAAACAAATCTGCACAATCTGCCCCAGAAAGAAACGCACAAATTACTTACCTGGAGATGACTTTGGTTAGAAAGGAACAGGCAGCGGAAAACAACACGAAGCCACTCCAGGAGGAAAGAGCGCGAGCTTGACTTACCAGCCCCAGATTGGACGGCCGAAGTGCATGGCTTGGCTCCCTTCCAGAGGTTCCACGGAGAAGGACAGGAGAAACAGTGCTCCATCCCGAACGCGGCCGAAGACAACAATCGCACTGAGCTGCGCAGTTGGGTCAAGTAGACACCATTAAAAAGCCCTGCTACTTATGTGACTACGTACCATAGGTTGGACTAAACAAGTGGAGAGGGGTGTTCTATATTAGCATACTTGTAATACCGCTTTCCTGATTTGGTCCACACAATGTGATTGGTTTCTTCAACGCTACTTTGATTGGTCCGCAATTGCTGCCCTGTGATTGGTCCTGCCTAAGTCGTGGGAGATTTAAGGAGCGTCATTCGGGCTTGTGAGCCACGAGCAGTCTGCTATAAAAGAGGCTGCCGGCTCTGCAGCCAGAGAATTCAGGAACTAATTAAAGAGCTGAAAGTCACACTGGTCTCTGAGTCTCCTTTTTCCCCATGATTAAAGAGTTCCTTTTATTTTCTGTTTGTTTGAAGAGGACCTCAAGGAGCTGGTAGTCAGATTAGACATGAGCCCCTCTCGATGGGAGCACGGATAGTGCAGATTAAAGACATGAAGCCCCCTTCGATGGGAGCACAGATCCCATCCCTGAAACGTACAAGGCTTTTGAGTTATTAAACTCCATATTTTCTGAAAAAAATATTTCACTGCATGGAAAAAGGATTTTGGTCAGCTGCACATAACTGCACAATTTCACTGCCCTTGGGGTTAGTATAGTCAGGGATCAACAGGAATAGTTCTATCAATAGCAACTTAGACTTATTGCCCTTCATAGCGGCTTTACAGCCCCTTTAGCTTTTACACGAGTCAGCCTTTCGTCCCCAACAATCTGGGTCGCTCATTTTACTGGACATTGGAAGGCTGAATAACCTTTTTTTTTTTTTTGAAAATTTTTATTATTGATTTTTAAAAACAAACATAAAACAAACAGCAACACGAACATGAAACACATAAAACCTCTCTTCTGAAAGCAGCCTGATCCCGGGTTACATCCTTTGTACAAACACCAATTCAAGTTATACTCATTTTTATATACGCATTCCATATCTTATTACCATTCTACAATTTTCCATATAGCTTCTCCCTCTTTTAACTTTCTTAATTTTATTTTTATTTTGTTTCATTTCAAATCAGATCATTATATTTATATTCTTTGTCTGTCCTATTTCAGCTGTCTATTATCTTTCTCATTAAACAAAAATTCCTCCTGTGGTCACTGATTGGAGTAAGAACGCCTTTATATCTTTCCCTAAAATTATTAACACTTAATATAGAACATAACTTCCATTCAGATTCTGTGTAGTACATTGAAGCTACACACTACATTTCAAAAAGAAAAATAAAATAAATATAAATATATATATATATATAAATTAAAACAACAATCCATAACCAATTCAATCTATCATAATGTTAATATTCATTTTAAATTTTAGACATTTAACACATCACTTTTCAAATAGGTATCATGCTTCTATGGGAACGCTTGTCCACTTTCCAATAATTACTTCCCCCTCTACTTCACTTTCATTTTAAAACATTATGTCATTAAAATGTTCCCATTCCTTTCTAAATTAATTCTCTCATTTAATTCATTCCATTTATTTTATTCACAAATGTTTCACTAAATCATATGTTGTTTCCATTTTTTAACATTATTTCTAAATCAAATATAACAATACAATCATATGTACCTTTGCAGAATCACTTTTTCAGTTAAATTTTTACCCATTATCTCTAAATAAGTCGTGTTTCTTTCATCTTGCTTCACACGCTTATAGCTTCTCTTCCTTCCTCTTCTTTTGCTTCTTCTCTCTGCCCTTTTTACTTCCTTGTCTCTCCGCCTCAATTCCCTTTTCTGTATTCCCTTTTTCTGTTGCTTTCTGCACATTATATCCACTTTTCACCTTATTTTCCCCTTTTTTGTTGTTTTTTCATGTCTCAAATTCTCCATTCGCTTTCCCCTCTTTCCCTTTCTTCCCCAAGAAAAGTTACTTGTTCATTTAAAATGGCTTCTTCTTTGTCCAATCTTCTTGTTGCGTAGTCTTTCTCTTGTAGTTTCTCGTAGGTAGAGATCGCCATTTCTAAGAACTGAAAACGGAACCAAGAGAGCCCTTCCCTTCTTTTCCTCTTCTTTAAGTTTTTAATTCTATTTTCAGTTCGCCCACAAATGATGCCATTGTAGAATTTTTTTTTTAAACAACCACCTAAGTGTTTTTTAATCCTTCAAATATAATTCGCAAAAGTCCCAAAGTCACCAAGTCAATCCAAATCACAACAAGCTGTTTCTTTTGACACCTTCTTCTTTTTTCACTTTCTCTTCCTGGGTTAGTATTTAGTTACAAAGTTCAGTTAAAAGTATCTTTCAGAAGTTCCTGTTAAATTTAACTTTGATTCTTTAAAATTCAGGCTATCTCCTCCTTCAAATCCTATTCTTATTCTCTTCCTCTCCTTCCCACTTACAAGCAAAAAAAAAAAAAAAATCTTTCTCTTTTTTTTTTTCTTTATATTTCAGAAATCTTAATTATCCCCTTGGCATTAAATTTTCCAGCATTAAATACCTGTTGATGCAAAAGCAGATTTTTCCGATTTCTCATTCATCTCTGCTCACTGTCAACGTAACAAAGGAGATTGAAGAAAAAAAAAAACTTTCCTTTTCACTTTTATTCACTGTTCCGAAATCTTTTTTGGGAGGCGATGTATTTTTTTTTTTTAATTTAAGTTCCAGGATGCCTTACTTGTTGCTTCTTATCCCGGTCAGCCAAAACTTTCATTTTAACTTTCACTTCAGCACTTTCTTTCTCCTGCACATTCTTTTCCGGATGAGGGCTTCTTTGAGGCAGCCATTTCTGACTGCCGCTCTACCGCCTTTGGGAAAGGGAGTTTAGCCAGCTGGGGAGGAAAGATGAGGCTTTCCTCGACCCTCCTGGAGTCTCCCCTGTCTTCACCGACCTCTACGGGGTGGCTTAGCCCCGAAGCCAGCTGGCTTGGGACGCTCCGGCGGCGAGCCCAGGCAGAAACTGTGCACGATTGTGGATTCCTGCCTGCTGCCGAAGCCCTACAAACAGGAAGTTCCAGAAGGCTGAGTCAACTTTGAGCCAGTGAGAATTGAACTGTGGCAGTTGGCAGAATTAGCCTGCAATACTGCATTCTAATCACTGCACCACCATGACTCCTAACCCATCTAACTTCACTACCAGGTTTGCACCTTCAGCTGGAAGATCTCTCTGCTTCACACTGTCTCTTATGTCTTATGCACAGCAGCTTCTTTGGGGAGGAAAAGGACAATGAGTGAAGCCTGTCTTTATTAACTTGGGTACAGATCCAAGTTAATTCGTAGTCCTTTCCTGTGCAGCTAGCAAAGATTCAGGCCCTTCCTTTCCCTTTTCTGTGAAACTATTTGAAAGGATTGTACCTGGGAGGCATTTAATATATTTCTCATCTGCAAAGAGAAGAGGCTCAATAAATTATCCGAGAAGACTCGAAAGTTTGAAGTGAGACACAGATTACACTTTCTATCAATAAAGACTCCAAGCTATTATGCATGCACAGTTCTTTAGAGATAACAATTTGATTTTCTTGGTGGCTTGTCTTTTGCTTTAGCCCTTGGAAATCTAAAAGCTGATGCACAAAGGGAAGATAAAGTGTGAAGTTAGTCATGTGGAAAGGCTAGTGCTGAATGAGCCATTTTCAAATTAAGTTCCCTCTTTCCCCCAGAAAAGGAACAATGTGGAGCCCACAACTCATCAATACAAATGCTTGCATAGAGTTTAAGGTTGTTTGTCCTCTTCAACAATGAATGGGGTTGAGATGTTATTTTCCATGTTGAAAGTTGAATATTTACATGATAATCTGCATTGAAAATTAATTCCCTTTATAAAACACACTGATTAAGCCATAAGCCCAGATGCTATGCTTGCCTTCAGTAGACCTAAGATTTCTCCTGGATTGTGCCATCTCAGACTTCAAGTTGGAGATTGCAAACTGCCTCATAAGGAAGGGAAGGAAGAAACATTTTATACAATCTTTCAATGCTTTTTATTAGAAGACATGAAGAAACAACATTTATTATAAATTAAAAATATATAACGTTCTTCTTCCCAGCAAGTATTGTCTATTTGTTTACCAAGATTAATAATAAAAAATACATTGAATACCACAGATTAAAAAAATAAATTAAGGGATGAACAATGAAGACATGAAGAAACCCAATTTAGTATAAATTACAAATATATAACTCTCTTCTTTCCAGCAAGCATTGTCTATTTGTTTACCAAGACTAATAATAAAAAATACACTGAATACCACAGATTAAAAAATAATTTAAGGGGTTGAACAATGAAAAGACAACATTAAAAAAGGTGCCAAATGACTTCTATAAATTATAGGTATGGATAAAAGTTAGCAAAATTGGCTGGTTACTGGAAAAGTATAAATAGGGTATTTTGCACAAAGGCAAACAGAATTTCCTGGAGAGATCTTGCTTTGAAATCTGGAGGCACCTTCATGGTATTAAGGGTGGATTTAAAGGTAAAGGGCACCTTCAAGGCTCTTAAGGGTAGATTTAAAGGTAAAGGTTTCCCTTGTTTCCGACTATAGGAGGTGCCACTCATGCCCATTTCTTAGCCAGGTGAGCCAGGTTTGTCCAAAGACATTTCTGTGGTCATGTTGCTAACATGATTATATGCTGAGCTGCATTTAATGGTCCTACCTCCCGCCTGAAATGGTACCTATTTATCTACTTCCATGCTTTCAGATTGTTAGGTATGTAGGAGTTGGGGCAAATAATAGGAGCTCACCCTTTGCACAGCACTTTAGTCTCGAACCCATTCTAGCTGACAAGCCTCAGCATCTTTAACTGCGGAGCCATTATGCCCCCTTAATCATGGATTTAGGTATTCCTTTACCCTGTCAATCCATATGGCCTAGATAGTGTAGTAATGTTCACTCAAACAGAATGAAACTGTAAACCTGAGCTTAACCCTAAGCAACATCTAGGCTTTATAGAGAAATACCACTCATAACAATAAAGATAGTTGAAGATAGAAATCTTAGGACAGCTAACAGGGTCCCACATCAGCTCTTTATCATTGATGGGCCTTCCAACTTTATATATATAAAAAAGATAAAGGAGTCCCTGTGGTTTTTACTCTGCTAGTTGTTGCCAACTATAGCGGGCTATGCTCAGAGGTTGTATTCAGTAGGTTCTGACCAGTTCTGGAGAACTGGTAGTGGAAACTTTGAGTCGTTCAGAGAACTGGCAAATCCCACCTCTGACTGGAGATTTTACAGTATCCTTCCCCTGCCATGCCCACCAAGCCACGCCCACAGAACCAGTAGTAAAAATTTCAAATCACACCACTAACTATGCTCATCTCTGGTTCAAGGCCATTGAGCCAGTGTTGTCCAAAGACATTTCCACAATCATGTGGCCAGTATGATGTCATGGAGCACTGTCACCTTCCCACCAAAGTGATACTTCTTTATCTACTCGCATTTGCATGCATTCAAACTTCTAGATAGGCAGGAGCTCATTCCATCCCATGATGATTGGGTCTCAAAAACTAGCCTTGCTGGTTTTCCAGCTGACAAGTCCAGTGTCTTAATTGCTGAGCCACCATGCCACCATTTTCAACTGTAGGAGTTCAATATTTAGTTGAAATAGATCTTCCATTAATTTTATGCAGTAAGCACAATGATTTAAACAGACTTTGCCAAGGAATTGTCCAAGGGAAATGTTGTACAATTGTTTCCATCATTGCTCACTAATTCAATCAAGTTGGGTTGAAATGATAAGTAGCCAGGTAGTAGCACCAGTTTGGGAAATCTAAGGGTCAGTGAAATTCATGATCAAAGTGCTATTAGAAGCTCATTGAATATCCTTCGGTTACTCTTAGTCCACCGACTTGATCAAATAGAATTGTAATCTGTAGACTTGGAATCTTATTATGCTGCCCCAAATCTTTTGGGAGAACGGCTGAGACAGGACATCATAAATTGTATTTGATTATTAGAATAGGAATTTGTGTGTTTAATCTCCCTCCTATATGCATTATTATACCATATGAGATATGATGTATCATACAGTAGCAAAGCCCCAAAGTTTAGTGTTATTCTTTGTATTGGCTGCCCAATTTACAAAATCTGAAATAACTTCACCTACAAATAGTTCTTCCTAACATTTAATTTCAATTTTTATTAAGTGACCATGATGGAATTAAATATGCTTTAAAACATTAAGCATTTGATATAATCTAACCAAAATTAGTTTGCTTATTTCAGTTTTTATATATTTAAAAGGTATAAATTCATAGGGAATTGGCACAGTTAAAAAAAGTTTCATTGATTTCATTGTATGATTAAGTATGCGTTCAAGTTTACCCAACACATACATAAATCTCTCCATGGAAGCTATTGAAGTGAAAACATCTGCCTTAGCCCTTCTTTATTTTTTAACATATGTATTTTGGCCTCCCTCTAACGTATTTAAAAATATTGTAATAATTTTGTTGTTGAACCTGAAATATGGGCCAAGATATAGATTGTTTCAAACCTAAAGGATATATAACTATAACTTGATTAATTAATTCATTAACTAAATTTAGCACCTGGCAGATCATTTCCTGGCAATGCTATAAAGCAGACAGAATGATTAAAGACTGCATCTTGAGCTATATTCTTTCCTTAGTCAAATGCACTGAAAGATGTATTTATATGAAGAGATTGGAGATACTGCTTAGAAATAGCAATAGAGCCAATGATGTTACATTCTTTAGGGGAGACTGAGATATATTTGGCTTTGGACCAAGCTCTTTAAAGAGGATGGCAGATGTCTTTTCAAAGGCAAATGCAGTTGAATCAAAAAAGATTCATGGTTGACTTGAGGAAGTCCTAAGCAAGGCCCTTCCTTTCCTCCCTGCCTCCCAAAAACATCATAATGCCAGAGCCAATCTGGTATGCTTAGGCACTGTTTTGAAAGACTATTTTAGGGAATGGCTTTTTTCTAATGAAAAAAATAGAGAGAAATTAACAACCAAATAACAAGGTGAAGCCGGTGGATGCAGAATCATATGTCAAATGTGCATAGTCTTAAAAAAAGTTTGTATGAGACATGTTTAAAAATCATCACTTGCATTAAAATAGAAACAGAAATGTGGTGTGTGTGTGTGTGTGTGTGTGTGTGTTTTGCCATTGTTTCTTTCCTAGGACTGAGAGATAAAAACTTCCTCCTTAAACAGAACATAAGCTGGAAATCCCTTTAGCAGAAGTTGTCTTTCAAATTCAACCGATCATGAAGATAAGGTCCAGAGTGCTCCAGAAGGAAGCTTTGTCTAGGATGATCTCCAGAAGCATTTGGGGGTGAGGGTGGGGTGGGGTGGAGTCTATCAATGTAGCCCTTTTCTGTTTATTATTATGACAGTGACAATAACTTTGGCTTTGCTTAGTGCTTTGTTTTCCTCCCAATATGTAATTGTCCTGGAGCAAAGTTTATTTTCAAAGCAAACTGCAATGCCTTCCTGGATACTGGATTTTTGGAACTGCTTTTCTTTTCATTTGAGTTTAATCCCCTTCTTGTGAAGAGCACAAATAAAGTACCCTCACTTAAGCAACATTTTCCTAGCTATTTATCAGGATATGAATTCCCAAATGGAGGTACTCAGTAGGATTAAAACTATTAAACCCTATACTTGCGGCATTTCAAAAACTAGGCCAACAGTAGAACAAGAACAGCAAAAGATACAAGCACAGTTTATTGAAATCCTGGCTGAGCAAAGAGTTTTTGTCTGGGGATAAAAACCAGAGTTAGCATCAACCTTCCCTACTGAGAATGTAGGGACTCAAGAATCATTTCACCTTGTTGGCTTCATCGAGAATCCCTGTTAAATGAGACATCTCCAGTATTGTTAAAACCTGAGCAGGTACACAAAAACAAGGAAAAGTCTCTCATGGCATTTTAGGAATGGATTCTATAAAACTTCAGGATGGAACATTAACAGTTATCCTTTCCTTACACAAAAGTTGTGGTTGCAAAGGAGAATAGCATCAGTGACGTACAGACTGCTGTCTCTCATGGTCCATCACTAGAGGCTACAGCACTTGTGTTGATCAGAATGGAAGATCCAAAACTGGCTCACACTTGTCAACTGTTTGAGGTAGACTAGTCTAGGAAACCAAAATTATGACTGTTAACAACTTTTATTATAAAGTTACACTAACAGTATCTTAACAAGATTCAGTGTGTTTTCCCACTCCCTCCCTCCTTCTCCTCTAATAAAGAGAAAGTGAAAGAGAGTCATGCCTGAAACACTTTCTCAAATTACATTTCTATCCGAGACTCATTTTTTTTTATCTGGCTGTTGCCTTGGTTGAGGCTCTTACTCCAGTTCTTCAAGGGTGCTCTTACATCCATTGGCTGTAAGCCAACCAAGTAGCTTAGTTTGATATGTGAAGCCAGACACCTGCAGATCATTCTACCATGGCTTAGTATGATGCATGAACTCAGTCCTAATGTTCCAATGTATTTGTCTATAGAGATTCTCAGTCATCCAGGTCATAGTTGTTCAAAGGTGCTTTTTCAGGTGGCAATTCGACTTTCTTATTTATTTATTTTTGAACATGTTTTGCTTCTCATCCAAGAAGCTTCTTGGATGAGAAACAAAATGTTTTCCAAGAAAAACAAGAAAGTTCAGTTGCCTCTTGAAAAAGTTGCCTTTGGTTCCAATGCATTGTTCAAGTAATGCCAGGTTGTATTCATGAAAGTGCAGCTGGATATACAGAATATCAGCTGAACAAGGATTTTCAGGAATAATAGAAAGGAATATCCAGATTCCAATCCTCTTTATTTTAAATATGATTCCTGGCATTGTTTTGTAAATGAAAATCCAGTGCTGAAAAGATTCCTTCCATTCTTCCCCTTTCATGATCTAATCCCCTTCCCAAAACAGGTCCTAACCTTCCTTCTATTTGTTGATTCTTTTGCATTTTAGTGGCCAAATTCTTGTTCTGCTCTTCCTCGACTGGTATGTTACCACATTCTAGCCATCCAAGATCAAACATGACTGTGGGGGCCAAGACTGTATAGTTTGAACAGCATTTGCATAAAGTCTTCCAAGCTTCTGACAACAGTAAAAAAAAAAAAGCTAAAAAAGTGTCCCTTGTTCTCAGTTTCCGTAATGTGTATTTTTTTTAATGGAGCTAATTTAATGAGGATATACCCCAGTGTTAATAAGTATCACTTTGTGGTGTAATACACAGCCTGGGGAGTGGCATCCCCAGAACCTCCCAGGTTCACTGGAGAATTTGAAGCATGTGTATAATTAACTGGTAGCAAAAGCTGCACTTATAGGAAGAGTTTTTCACCTCCCTCTTTTGGGAAGAAAAAAGTCCTACAGATCATTCCTTACAGTATCGTTTGATTTGGAAACAGATAGGACATTATGTGCCTTACTGAGCAAACCAATGAATTCTGTTCACATGTACTGGTGTCCGGGCTTGTATACCACAATAACTAAATTCACATATACTAAACCCTACCAATTGTATCTTTTAGGAAAGGACCAAAGTACCCTTGGATTTCAAGTTATAATGTAATTATTCCTCAGAAAGAGAAAATTGGAAGAAGATGGTCATCTGGATTGTAACACTTGTTTTTTTCCTGGCTTCAATATTCTCATCATATAAATTTATTTTATTTATTTATTTTATTTATTTGATTTGCCAATCACTTACAAGATAATCGGTATAAGGAAAAACATAGTTATGAATACATGGATACATATAAGAAAAATAAATAAAAAAAAGAAACAATAGGACAGGGATGGTAGGCACATTGGTGCGCTACCCCCTACAGACCTCTTATGCATGCCCCCTACAGACCTCTTAGGAAAGGGGTGAGGTCAATAGTAGACAGTCTAAGGTTAAAGTTTTTGAGTTTTTCTCCTCCATCTTAATTATCTGGATAATACCAAAACTATATTCGTTATATTATACCTTGGAATTCAACAACTGATAGAATTCCACAACATGGCTGGACACTTACCAGTAGGCTATCAAACTACAACTTGATTGCGTTCACATGCTGGCATTAAGCTCTAAAGGCTAGGTCCCAGCTGCTGGCGCAAGACACATAGTAAGGACCAGTGGATTGAGCAATTTTTGGGGGTGGCTCATTCGTTGTCAATCGCATATCCAATAAAGTGGTGAAAATTTGTGCCCAATATGAACCAGAAGACGGAAAACAGGAACGGAAAGGAACAGACAGGGGTAGTACCAGTGGGTAATGTAAACGGATGTTATAGGAATGCCTAGAGAGAACTAGAAACGGAATTGAAGCAGAATGACACCTCCGAAGGGGTCGGGGGAAGAATTGCGAAGCAACGGCATAGCGGAAGGGGTGAATGCATAGCGGTGATGCGAAATTGCATCATGGACGCTAAGGAAGGCAAATGCGCCTCGCGCAGGATTAATAATCGATGACCAGCACGTTCACTGCGCATGTGGGGAGTATGAATGCTCAAGCTCCCTGGATACATAAAGGATTAGCGCACACATAGCCACCGCAATCAGATGGAAAGACGATGCGTGCCACATCCATCTTCAAGAACACTATGGTTCGTCAGTCAGGCAAGAAGAGGAAGCCCCGTGCTTACTATGTTCCAGGCGCTGGCAAGCAATGGCCAGAACCAGCATCCTACACCCCGGCTCTGACTCTGAAGCTGCTGGTGCTGCTGGTGCTGCTGCTTGTGGTGGACCAGTCCCAAGGCCCTCAAAGCCCTGCTGTGAAGGCCCGACGCTCAAGCTCATGGAGGCCTGCCTCAAGCCCTGAAGCCCCTGCTGCACTGAAGGCCCTGCAAGAGGAGAGACTGCAAGAGGAATAGAAGAACGGGAGAGAGAAACAGGTACAGCCTTTCTGAGAGAGCCGATAGGGATGAGGTGCTGGACATTGCTCTGGAGAAAGAGGACTCTATTGGACCACGCATGGTCCAATCGAGAGAAGCGGCAGCTTGGGAGAGACAAGGCAGAGAGCCTGGGGTAAACCTGACAGACCTTAATCCCTAGGATGGTGGAAAGCCAACAAGTGACACCTGGATATCGGCCTGCAAGCTACACCTCGAGAAAAATTGCAGGCATGAGACCGGCTGTCAAAGACCAACTGACCTGGGAGAACGATTGTAACGTCATGGCCAAGGTGCGGAAGTTTCGGGAGGGTGAGATCTGCCAACACACGTGCAAGAGAGCCAGGAACCCACCTCATGACACCGCTCTCCTACTCGAAGGAGACAGCCCACAGCAGCCATCTCTTCCAGCAAGGACCAGCTACCCTGTCCAGGAGTGGTCCTTTCAGAGGGCCAAGGCATAGACCCACACGATTATGCCGACAGTCATGACACCTCCCCCATGCCGGCGACCTTCGAGGATCCCTGTCAAGCAAAATGGCATGAAGAAGCAGCACCACAAGAAGACCCGACTACCACCGCCCACCACTATCCTCACAGCTCCAACAGGATGCAGGCAGAGAGGCAGACTGGAGGGCCCAGAACACGGTGTCCTGTTGGAGATCAGGGACCATCTAATGAAAGACCAGCACAGAAACTTCCTCTCAGCTGGTCCAACTGCGACATACCATCCTCGGATGGAACACCTTCATTACCTACGTGAGCCACACCCCACACTAGGGACCTGCCTGAAGGCCCAGTAGCCCAGGTGAGTGAACAAAAAGATAACAGCTTCTGACAATTGTCAAGGCCCAGCCTGAAAGCACTCCAACCCCAGTCCTAGGTCTGCTCCTCCACCCAGGTGATGTCAACAGCCCTTCCAACGGCTTTCAACAGCCATCTCACACTACCAAGGCTAAAATAAAGAACGCTACCTAGACTCTCCCACAGCAAAAACAAGACTCCACAGGTCAGGCACCATTCATCCGATTACGCCACAGATGCCACACTAACCTTCACTCAGCTGCGACAAACCCACTACACTCTCCTTCTTCACCCAGGAGGCCAAGCCCGTCAACGGATCATACTTGTCATCAGTAATGGGCCGTCACATCTCAGGTACTTGATGAAGGGCCCCTCAACCTCATTGGGACTGAGTCACTCTCTAGAGTTTCCCTGAACACACGATCCCTGTTGTACCTCGGGCCGAAGACACACACCAATTGTGCACCTCAGACCAGCACTCAAGCCCAGCACCTCCACAGTCCCTGCCTGCTTAACAGCTGAGACAATGGAACATGACTGCAGGAAGTGTTTACTGAGAATAGTGCCAGAGACTGAGGTCTTACTTGTTCAGTTTATTCCTTGCTTACAACACTTTACTTGGTTCATTTTGCCTACCTCATACGACGGCAACCTCACTATACCTGGATAAACCCTTGACTTCCTCCGCACAATACCGTGATTGACATAAGGTGACCTAGTCTATGCAAACAAACCTTACCGGGACTCCGTTATGGCTTTCCAGCCACAATCACCAGATTACAGGCCCCCCCCCTAAGTCTTACCAACTCTCCTAGAGCGACGAGAGAGAAGGAAGCAGCACATTGACCAGCTTCGTTTCGCACCCTTCGAACGCAATAACACAGCAGCGCCTAAAATAATACTGACCAAAACACGAACCGAGGAGGGGGGAAAAAAAATAAAAAAAAGGGAGAGAAGAACTTCCATAACAGGCACACAAACACGACACAAGGAGACTCTCAAATAATCATAAAGAGCAACTCATGTTAGATGAACCCCAAAGAGAAGTCTGGGAGCAGGAACAAGCGAGGCCTTCCTGGAAGGAACACAGCCAGGCCAGCTCAACCAACCCAGACAAACCAGGAGGAAGAAGCAGAGCCATCTCAACCGGCCCGAGAGACTCGCAGGAGCGGCAAGGCTGACTCACCCTTCCAGGAGGTTCCATGAGAAAGCACAGAGAAAGAGCAATCCCATCCGAACTGCTTGAAGACCACGCTGAAGACTGAGCTGTGCAACCAGGACTCGAAAAAGCCACCTACTGCGTGACAGTGACACACATTGGCTGAACCAAAGGGGGAGGGGTGTTGTGTATGGAACTTGGTAGGCTCTCCAAGTTCCCCATTCTGATTGGCCGAAAAGGCACCCTCAGCCATTAGAGACCATCGATTGGCCTGCTTGACAGCAGGAACACTTAAGTGGTGTCATTGGCCACAAGCCACGGGCAAGCCACTATAAAAGGCTGCCGCGGCTGGGTCATTGTTCCGTTACCATTGCTTTACTGTTCTAAATAAAAGAGTTGTTGTTGGAACCCGGTCTCACGCAACTTATTTCTGGACAGAACAGAAAGGATGGGAAATCTACTGGAAGCCCAAGAACAGGAAACAGAGACTGATTCAAATTCAGCAAGAGAGTGGTCAATGTCTGCAATACTCTACCTGACTCTGTGGTTTCTTCCCAAACTC
>BHFT01053504.1:0-28783 GCA_004320025.1 Laticauda laticaudata
GAGCCCAAGCTACCAGATGGCAGAGAAAGCACGATCGCCTTCTATTCCCAAATGCTGGTCAAATCTTGAAAAGACTACGACCAACGTTGACCAGAGAAGCCTTGCATTCTAGCAGCGCGTCACAAAGATTCCACGGAATACCTATTGTAGGACATTTTCTATTACCACAGACCTAAACCCCTGCTAGGGTCCTGCAGGGAACCCAAACCAACCCCAAACTCCTATCACCAAAGATGACAAGCTGGTCACGAATTCCTCGCTGCTACAATTTACCACCTACCATCACCCTGCGAAAGACCATCACCATGGCTAGATGCCTTGACCGTCCCCATTGCACGACAAGTAAGGCGACCCAACTCCCACCAATCTTCCACTTTCATATCGGACATGGCTGAACCTGCACTAACAAACAGCCAGACGTCGCTAAAGCCACCGCAAAAGACCCGCTGACAGCCTTGAATCCTGCATTCGGGTAGGTAAGGGCTCGGCTGCATGATGATAAAGTGAGACTTTTAAACCTTCGCCCGCAGACTAACTGTCCATGAAAAGTGGTTGTATACTGTTGGGAGACAAGGCGTGGATAATCCCAAAAAAATTGCAGGAGAAGTTTTCCGTGCAGTTTGCATTGAGGGACACCAGGCAATTGATAAAAATGAAAGCCCTGGCAGGGTTACGTCTGGTCGGCCAGGTTTGGACAAAGACATTGAACAAAGAGGTGCTAACATGCATGACTGCCAGAAATCTAGACCTACCCCTCCCTCTATGCACCAGTCCTGGAATGGGAAACTCCCAACGCCCATGCGAAGACGACACTATTGACTTTGCATGGCCAACGAAAGGGAACAATATCTTGTATTTTTGACGCTCATTCAAGCTGTTAGAAATTTTCCTATATGGCATTCCAGCTACTACTGATAAAGTCATAAAACAATTAAGAACAGGACTTTTTTACTCTTGGTCTCCAGACTGTGAGTATCTCTGACAATGGCCACCAGTTTCTACTGCTTTAGGCCTTTGAGCAATACCTGGCTGTGAGGCGGCATTAGCCAACATGCGCGAACAGCGCCGAGCTATCTTCGGCGTCAAATGGACGAGCTGACAAGCGATGTTCGTTATACCAAAGAGGCCCTAACAAACATGTACACGTGGACGCCAGGATAAAATTAAAAACTTAACGACTTCAACCCAGCACAACACCAACAAAAGCCCAGCGAACTACCTCCATGCGTAGAAACTGCCGTTTCCTACCTTGATAGACTTGCACCCACTACTTATACCTGTGAAAAAAACCCCTGAATCCTCAAGTAATATCGCCCTTTTCTAATAGTGACTTAGTCTACACAAAAAAATCTTACGGGAAGACCACAATTTTATAGAGCTTTCCAGCCACATTTACAATACAGGCCCCGGTCATACCATCTCGCACTAGACGACGGCAGCACATGAAGCGCGCACATCGACCAGCTTCCTCCAATTGAATAAGAAACACTACTGCACCGCACCACACCAATAAACACTCCAAAAACAACCGAGATGAGGGGAAACACAAATATCAATAAAAAAGAGAGATGAACACCGACTACATGACAAAAGACCAACAACAAACCCGACATTAAAAACGCTGATAAAAACAAAAAGAGATGTACCCATAGACGATCTCCGCGAGAAGAGAACCGTAACGCAAGCCTTTCCTGGGAAGGAACAACAGGCCAGCTTGACAACCCAGACAAAACCAGGAGGAGCGCACAGCCACCTCAACCAGCCCGAAAAACCACCGGAGCGCAAGGCTGACTCACCTTCAGGATCCAATGGAGAAGACCATGGAGAAAGCAGTCCTGTCCGAACCGATGGAAGACCACGATGAACTTGAGCTGCGCAGCTCAAGTAGGACCCGCAAAACCCACTTACCTGGCGTGACATGTTATGCACGTTGGACGAACCACAGGGAGGATGTTGTGTATGGAAATTGGGACTCCAATAAGCTAAATGACTTGGCTGAAAAGGCCGCTCTCGATTGGCAATTAACGCACCAATGTTATTGCGTCCCTCTAGATCTGGGCATTCTAAAAACTTCATTGCCCAAGCCGCAACAGCCACTATAAAGGGCTGCTGCTGGGCTTTGGCAAACGTTCGGTTCTGCTACAAGTCACTATACTGTTTAATAAAGAATTGTTGTTGAGATACCGGTCTCGCGTACCTTATTGTCCAAACGGAACATTCACCTTTTGTGACCTTCTGATGAGCAAAGTCAATGGGAAAGCTAGATTCACTTAACAAGTGTGTTAGTAATTTAACAACTGCAGTGATGCACTTTACAGATGTGGAGAGAAAGATTGTAAAATGAGGCAAAACTGTCTCACTTAACAACATAAATTTTGGGCCCAATTATGGTTTTAACCTGTACTTGTATTGGCTTGCACATACATACAGGCCTTTGTGTTATTGAAAACACAAGTATTACTGAATTGCACACATAGCTGTATTTGTAGAACTAATGAGACTTTAGCTTCCTTTTAGTTCCTTATAGAAAATTGTGAAGCTGGATATGAGAATGACATTACTGTGCTCACTTTCTTCCTGCTTTCAGCCCTCCATGCATTGGGAAGACATATGAGCTGGCTTCTTTTCAGGAGTTTTTAAGCATATGATTCTTCCTTTGCTAAGAGCTTAAAGCAAAATCAGGCAACTTATGCTTCAGATGTTAAACCTGGCCTCTGGCTTTATTTTAACTATCCCCAGAACTACCTATTTTTACCATTTATCACCATGATGAAAGCAGGAGAGCTGTACACAAGTGAATGCATTAGCTTGGAGGCCCAACTACAGAAAATTGTGGCTAGAATAGCACAGAATCCTTGGGAAATGTAGAAGTATTTGACAAGGATATGGTTCTGGGGAAAAAAAACCCTCTTGAATAATGTCATGAAAAGTGAAGGATTTGAAAGAGAAAAACAGAAAGGAAAATAAAATAAATCATATTTGTTTGCAAAGAGAAGATTTAGCCTTTTGCCATATAATTCCTATAAGATTACCTCCAGGGGAATGTAGCCCCTGATAATAACAGGAACAACAGTAAGCAAGCCTACTCCTTTCTTTAAAGAGATATTTGTAAAATGTAAAATGTTGATGGAAATGAACAGGAAAATTCCAAACAAATGATGCAGATCTCTAAGGAAAAGATGATTAGATTGTGGTTCCCCCCTCTTTTCTCCTTAATTGAGCCAGATCAAGATAATCTATATACAACCTGGTCAATCAATTATTAACTGTAAAAGATAGAGTGCAACCCATAAGCCAGGATTTATGGATATTGAGTACAAATGGAACACAACTGGCTTACACCCAAAAATTCCAGCTTGATGTTCTGCTGATTTGGCAGTGTTCATTCTACTTGTATCTGTTTAAAGTGAAAGGCCTTAAATAATGTTCCTTATGCAGAAATAGATCAGTTACTGATTATTAGCCTGACATTCTAATCCAGTGATCAGCTTTCACTGAAACAAAAAACCATTGCCTTTTTCTCCAGATTCATTCAACAGTTACTGCAATCTATTCAAATGATAAAAGGTAAAGGTTCCCCTGGCACATACATGCTAGTCATTCCCACCCTAGGGGGTGCTGCTAATCTCCATTTCAAAGCTGAAGAGCCAGCACTGTCTGAAGATTCTCTGTGGTCATGTGGCCGGCATGACTAAACCCCCAAGGCTGACAGAATGCTGTTACCTTCCCACTTAAGTGGTCCCTGTTTTTTTACTTGCATGCTTTCGAACTGCTAGGTTGGCAGAAGCTGGGACAAGTAATGGGAGCTCACTCTGTTACATGGCGCAAGGGATTTGAACCACTGAACTTCCAACATTTCTGATCAACAAGTTCAGTGTCTTAGCCACTGAAATGATAGTCATTCAAATGATAGTTTGAATGAAAAACAAAAGGAATAAAAATGCTGGGCTTCTTTAGGAAAAACTGTGATGTAGATTACTAGTACAGGTAATCCTCAATTTACAACAGTTTGTTTAGTGACCATTCAAACTTACAACAGCACTGAAAAATGTGACTTGTGACTGTTTTTCATAATTATGACCTTTGATCATGTGATCAAAATTCAGATGCTTGGCAACTGGTTCATATTTATAACTTTTGCTGTTACCCAAAATCATGTAATCACTTTTTGTAATCTTCTGATAAGCAAAGTGTCAGGTTCTGACCGATGCCCTAATTAAATCAGTCAGATGGGTGGCGTAGGCTTCCCCTAATAGGTCAGGTCAGGAATGCTTCCGAGTTGACACAAAGTCAATGAGAAAGCCAGATTCACTTAACATCCGGGTTACTATCTTATGATAGTATAAGTGTCCCACTTAACAACTGTGGCAAGAAAGGGCATAAAATGGGGCAAAGCTCACTTAACAAATGTCTCCCTTAAGAACAGAAATTTGAGGCTCAATTGTGGTTGTAAGTTGAAGACTACCTGTAATAGCAATAGCACTCCAGTTCAACTTTTCTTGTCCGTTTTACTCAGTAACAATAGTAAAAAATTTACAAGAAGGAAAATAACTAGAAACATTGCTTTTTTTCATATGTTCTGCAATAAGTGTTATGTGTTTATAGATATAACAGAAAGAAATTGAAAGCATCCAATAAAGAAGGATGGTTTCTCATAAAGATAATGTGAATTAGAAAAAGGCTACACAATATGTAATAACTGGGAATGCATTTCATGACATACACACATATACACACACATCTGTCTTAGTCCTTTGACTCCTGATTACTTTTTATTACTTTCCCACCTGACGTTGGGGCACTGCCACTTTCTCTAATGGGGCTGAGTCTTTGAAGTTATTTTCCTGAAGATCTGACAGAATCGAAGGGGGTGCCTCAGCAGTTTATATCCACTGCTGGCAAAATATCATTTCTCCTTTCAGGGAGACTGTTTTTTGTCTTGAAACACCAGTTTGAAATTTTCCCCCTGGACAATGGTTCCTGAAATTATATACAACACCATACATCAGATAAGATTCCTGTTTAATTTCTCTCTCACCTTGAGTTGACTTGAACACTTTTTACTAGATTATTTGTTTTCATATTAATCAACATATTTCACAGCTGTGACCGCCTAATATAAAGTTTTTATGGTTTTCTAAAAATTAAAACACTGTAACCTTTGCTAACTGACAAGTGTGTTTGTTACTGTATTTAGTAAATATTTCCTTACAGAAGTTGGTGGACATAAAGGAAAAGAAAATTAATTATGATGGCTGTAATTATAGGCCAAGTACTTCAGGCAAATATTAAAGGCTAGGTCACACTGGCTGATGGATGCAAAACATGCAAAAAGGACATAGCGGACGAGCAAATTTTCGGGGGTGGCTCCATCCGTTGTCATCCGCTCCAAAAAGTGGCAAAAATTTGCATAAACAGAACAGAAAAGAAAGGAAAAGTACGGACGTGGGTAGTATGTAGCAGGGATGTTAAAGGGATGTTTATAGGAAGCCTAGAGGATGTATATATNATCTCAGTGGACAGATGCTCAAAGGATAGAGCGTATGAAACATGTATGCAGTGAGTACACAACGGATGCATAGTGTTTTCCAATGGATGGCAAGCTTTTTTTAACATTTTACATCCTCTTTGCATCCATTGGTGCAGTGTGACATGGGCTTAACGTAGAAGATTAGGGCTTTCATGCTTAACTACCTGTATTCTAGTTTCAGGAGATGAAATGTTACTTTAAGTTGTTGATGATCATCTCATAAAGTACTAAAGCAATACATGCTTTTATTTATTTGTATTGTTTGCATTTATAACCAAAAATATAGCTATAATTTATTAAAATATAAGGTGCAGTTGTGTTGAGAACTACATATGCAAAAGTTAAGATTAAAATTAGGCTGCTTTCCGTGTGCTCTGCATGGCAATTTTGTCCATATTTTGTGCTTCCCTGAAAATGTTAAGCTGTATAGATCCTTGTTTTATGTTTGATCTGCCAGCCCCAGTGTTATGCCACATGCCAAAGTTTAAATCACTTGGTGAGCTTCAGCTGACAATATAGAATGGCTTTCCGTTTTGTTTTGAGATGTTCATTACAGAAAAGATCTTCCATCAGAGCCAAGCTGGTGCAATGGTTAGAATGCGGTATTGCAGGCTAATTCTGCCATTTACCAGGAGTTTAATTCTGACAGGCTCAAGATAGTTTCAGCCTTCCATCCTTCTGAAGTCATAAAGTGAAGATTCAGATTGTTGGGGACAATATGCTGACTCTATAAACTGCTTAGAGATAACTGTAAAGCACTGTGAAGCAATATATGTCTAAATGCTACTGCTATCAGAGAAAATATCTTACAATAACAGAAAAGTTACATCTTGAAAAACATTAAATGGGCACAAATAAAAATAAGTTCTGGTGGCAAATATTGATGTTTAATGTTTAAATATTAGTAATATTAACACTTCAATATACTTCTCACAAATGTCTTATTTTTGGAAGAAGATTTCAAATATATCTGGGACACCATGAAGGATTCTTGATAAGGGAAGTTTATTACCTTTGATTCCTGCATTGGTACTGAGTCAGAAGAGGGATGATTGGTAAGGATTTGTATAGAAATGAAGGGTTTCTGATTAATTTTGCTAAAGATAGAAGCATCTAGATAAGAGAAAAATATTAAACTGAACATGAAAGAAGGTGTAATTTTGAAAACCTGAAAACCTGAAAGCTAGATTACATCCATAAAACACAGCAGCCTTGAAATATTTGTCAAAATTGCTGTTTTGAGGCACAGCAGTTCAGCTAAAAAAACTGAACTAAAATATCAGGAGGATGCTTTTCTCATTTACTTTCCAAATAAGGATTATGAGTGTCGGTTGAATGATTAAAAAAACAGACCATTCCTAGAGAGACCACTTTGCAATATATGATAAAGAATTATTCATGTCCAAAACCCGACAAAATAAGGTAAAAGGGCTAAGCAAAAGCAACACTCAGATTTTTTTGTTAACCAATAAACTCCATTATTTATCAAGACATGTGTTCCAAAGATTGGAGGGGAGCAATAGATATCTCCTGACCTGAAGTGGATCTATTAGAACAATTGAGTGTGAGTGAATACCATTAGTGTGATTAAGTTGGTGTCAACTGTTAGTAACTAAATTTTCTCCATGATAATCTCTAACCTGGTCTCATGTCTTTCGACAATATACTCATCATCACCACAATAAGGCCCATCCATCTTGTTCATTCTCTTCTTCCTTTACACCTTTCCTAGTATTAGAGTTTTCTCTAAAGAGCTAAGTCTTCACATAATATGTCCAAAGTAGGATAATTTCAGTCTGGTCATTTGTGACTTGAATGAGAATTCATTTATTTGTTTGTTTTCTTGGCTGGTTTTGATATCATCGAGTCTTCTCCAACATCAAAGGGCAAAAGCATCAGTATTCTTCCTATTTTGGTTTTTCAAATTTCAGATAAACATAAAAGTCTCCCATATGAAAAACAGACTTATTTTTGTTCAGTGTTGGACATAGAATCACTCTCACAAGGGCTATTAAAATGTCCTTTGAATGTCTAATGGTGATCAGACTTAATGCTTCCAATTATTAGCAACTCTAATTGCCATTGCAACCAGGAGGCCATTACCCTTCTCCTGCATGTCCACTATTCAGAAACCTCGAAGAAGATTGCAAAATCCTTATCAATAGCCATAGCTTTGAGAAGCAATCTGGTTCCTCCCTCATGTTATTAATTGTTAGTTGCTAATTGCTTTAGGATTTTATTGCACTTTTTAAATTTCCCTTTATAATTATTGTATTGTATGCTGGTCTTTAATTGTGTTTGGTTTTGGACCATAAATAAATTTTGATTGATTCCTGTTTGCTTTGTCTCTTTCACAGTAACTTTATTTGAGTAGTAACCAGATTATTGGCTTTGGGAAAGAAGATAGAAGTGCCCTTAAATAGGTGGCTTTTAATAGAATATTCTACATTGGTTACTCTTTATGTCATGTATTTATGAATTTCTAGTTTGGATCATGCAAGCCTTCCTGTGTGCTTTTTTTTTAAATTAACAGTCCAATTCTAGATTCTATTGTTATCAGCAAAATTCCCCTTTCATCCCTCCAGCCAATTTGTGTAAACTACAGACTATCTAGCTGCTAGTAATATCTGTCATTTAGTCAACCAAGAGATTAGTACCTGCCATCATTGCTATTCCCTGCTTCCCAGACATTCTACCTCCTACCTATTGTTCCCAACTTTTTTGTTTTTTTGTGCAAAGGAACAGGTTCAAGAAGATTCATTTGGGACTGATGTTAATGTTAGTACTTAATTATGGAGGAGAGTGATAGTTCATCGGTAAAGTGCTGAGCTTGTCAGCTAAAAAGCTGACAGCCTGGGTTCAAGACCCAAGCACTGAGCCCTGGGGTGAGCTCCCATTACTTGCCTTGAGTCCTTCCTACCTAACAGTTCGAGAGCATGAAAATGCAAATAGATAAATAGGTAGCACTTTGGTGGGAAGGTGACAGTGTTTCATGCAGTTTGGCATATAGTCAGGCAGGCCACATGCTCATGGAAGTGTTTTCTGGCAATGCTAGCTCCCTTGGCTATGAAATGGAGGTAAGTACTGCCTCCTAGAGTCAGACAAAACTGGACAGGGAAAACTTTTATCTTTACATCATTATAGGATTAAGCATTCTTAGATTTCATATTTAATGGGAAAGTGGTTGCTTTTTTTTTTTACTATAACTTCATGTAAACTTTTTTTGCAAAAATTCTTCTAAAAGCTATGCTTCTATAGATTTTAACCTTCCTCCTCTTTCTTGTACAATGAACAGCATTTATATTAATATGAGGTGCAAGAAAAAGCAAAGACCCTTATACATTGTCTCTTTTTCAGAGTAGGTCTTGTGTCACTTCCAATTCTTATACTCCACCTTTTCTTGTACCTAGTTGCATTGTGGCTAAGTCAAAGGTGCCAGACAGTTTTGCAAGAGAAACCCATCTGTGTGTATTGTTCTCTAATTTCCTTTTCTTTTTGATGGACATTTGAGTGCAAATCCTTTGGGCTGCTAGCCAAAGGTTACAGGCACAGACAGAAGGATGAGACAGCTGCTTTTCTTTTTGGCTAGGATCCCATTTTTTTCCAGAGTCTAGTGATGATGGGTCTAAAATTCTCTTCCTCCCAGTCCTGACTGAACTTGTAGCTTTATACAAGCTTGAAAGTATCTTAAGGCCATTCATCTTGTACAAATCAGATGCCAAATGAAGGAGGAGAAAAAGTTTTTCACACTCCTCATTTTTGTTGTTGTTGAAGCTGCACTTCTACATACCATGTAATATTTTAAAGAGATGGAAGAGGGTAAAGATGTGAGAGGTTGGATAAGATTCAGGGACTTACATTCAAATTGATTAAAAAAGTCTGTCATTTTTTTTTGTTTTTGAAATTGTTAAAAATGACAAGGATATAAAGTATAAAAAAGTATAAAAAACATCAAAGGAAATTGCCTTCTGTTGAATGACTTGCCTATTGATGTCTGGCCACTGTTTTTTTTAGACTTTTCTACTTACAAAAACAAATAAGTTACAAAGAACAAGGCTGAGGGCATTTTGGAGCACATAAAGCGAGTCTTCATGGGCTTATCGAAAATATAAATGGAGAGTAAAACCATTGGGGGGGGGCTGTTAAATTGTAGGTATTTAACTGGATTTTTGCTCCACACAACCCAGTGCCTCATGAATGAGCCATCATGACTCTTTTAGTTTGTGTCCCTCTCTTAATCAAGACAGGCAGGTGAAGAGTTCTGGGTCTTTGTTCAGGACCCTTATTGCTAGGCCAACCTAGCAGTTCAAAAGCATGTAAAAATAAAAGTAGAAAAATAGGGACCACTTTGGTGGGAAGTAACAGTGTTCCATGCCCCTTCGACATTTAGTCATGCCAGCCACATGACCACAGAGATATCTTTGGACAGCACTGGCTTTTTGGCTTTTTCAGAAATGACTAGCACATATCTGCGAGGGGAGCCTTTACCTTTAGGTAAGTAATATCACCATATAGATGTGTGCCACGATTTTATCAACTGGCTGGCAGCACACATAGCTTAAAATATTTCACTGAATATCAAACTATAGCCTGTAGTGAGATAAAAAAATAAAATACTGTTTTGGTGCAAACTAAAAAATAGCAAACAACTCTCAACACCGATTACCAAGGCTCAGTGGAGAAATGTCATCAGATTAGACAGGAGAAGATGCCAATATGGATTTGGAGAGGTAGCATCACATTCTTGGTCTTTATATCAATACCTCTAATCGAGAATTAAATGTCTGCCGCAGTAGGAAAGGTGCATTCTGATAGAACGTCAAGGTAAAAATTTCATCAACTCGCCAGTTAGATTTATTGCACTATTGAATGGTCAAGGATTTCACCCTATTACAGTGTTCAGCCTTTTATATAAAACCCAGTGGAATAGCCAAGACTGATATTGGCACAGGATTATAAAGATTGCGTTTGCTGTAGATGCCAAGCTAAATTGAAAAGCTACATGGAATTTGGTGGCTCTGGGTGTGTTATGATTTGGATGCTAAATATGAAAATGGACTTGTATAATTTAGCTTTAAAATATGTTTTATTTTAAATGTCTTAGGTCTGTGTCACCTATCTACAAAATATATAAAAATGTCTTTGTTTCATCCTTATATAGTTGCCCACCAATTTACTTTAAGAAAATATCATCAAACACTAAACAGGTGTTTCAGTAATTAATAATACTCTTTTCCATAGTAGGGATTTGACAAAGCTGTCAGCTTATATCAACATGAACTGGTAAACCAAACAGAAAAACTGGATTATTTTTATCACTATTTTCATTTTAGGACATAAGCCTTATTTCATTATTAGGCAGGCTTGTTTGTTTTTAATAATCCTGCTCACAAGATGACAATATCATAAAACTGATTGCAACAGTCTCCAGAGACAACCTTTATCAAAGCTGTCTGTGATTCAGTTAAAAATTCCTTTTTCTCTTCTCTCTGTTCCCTGATCACATTAGAATTTAAACCATTTCCAAAGAAAGATCTCAGCCTAAGTTATAAAAGGGCATACATTTGCTCTTGTTACAGATAAACTGAAACTCTTTCATCATACCAGCAACAATAATCAAAAGCATATTAAATGTATGCCACTCAAGATTGATTTGTTTGAGTCCATTTCAGAACTTGTCTCCAAGCCAGTAAAGAAACCACCTTGAACTTCTGTCAAGCTCATATTGTCTCACAGAGTTTCAATGATACATCTTAGATTTATTACAATCTCTGTTACCTCTTACGTGCCCCTATCCTTACATCAAACTTCACCTCTGTGATCATGTGGTGGTTAAAACCGCAGGTTCAGTTTTATTGGGCTGTTGCTATCAAGCCTTGTAGCTGTAATACATGAACAGGGTTAATCTATGCAACATTGCAGTCCTATTATAAGTGTGAATGCATGCAACTTTAGTGATAAGCATGTGAATCTGTGCAACTATTTAAAAAAATGGCTGTGCACATCAACTTCAAGAATAGTCAAAAGGAAATTGTTGTATCATTCCTTATGACAATAGTAGTGGAGCTGGTTTTTTTTTTTAAATTTCTGTTTAATTTTCTGAAAGACAAACAACTCATGTGCCTGAAGCAGTCATTTTAGTTGTCTGAGCTGTATTATTACTTTTTCTCCAGATATTATAACTATATAACAATAATAATAACAACAACAACAATAATAATGATAATAATAATTTATTATTGTTCAAGCCTTAAGAACAATGCATATCAACTGATAAGACAGTAATAAACAGAAAATGCCATGTCAGCAAGAAGCTGAAAAAAATTGATGACCGAATTAGCTCCTGCAAGAAAATTACACCCTACATACAAATGACAAAGTAACAACAATGGTGCATTGCAATAATGGTGCATTGCAAGAAATGCCATTTGTCCCTAAGCAAAAACTTTTGGGATCACAAAATAGACTTAATAGAAAATGAAGAAACTAATTGCTTCAGGATTTTAGAATTCAAACAAGTGCCTGCCATACTAGATATGGAACATAACAATTGTTGATAAGAAAGACAAAAAAAGTTCACACAGTGAACCCTGCAACATCTGGAAATATAGCAGAATAGAAGAAAAAGAACTGGAAAAAAAATCACAAAATATAAAGATTTGGAAACAGAAGTAGAATGACTGTGGCAAAATAAAGCAAAAATAGTACTGATAGTACTCTAGATGCCTTGGGTGCAATCCTAAAATATATGGAACATTACTTGAACACCATTGGTATTGACAGAACCACCTTCAGTCAATAGCAAAAGGCAGCTTTACATGGAACTGCTTGCATCCTGCAGTGATACTTTTTAATCATATCAAATGACATCTGCCTATTCCAGGTTCTTGGGAAGGACTTGATAGATGGATAAAAATGTTAAATCCAATCTAAACATTTGATTGACTGTGCCACCAACCTCTGCTCAAAAATGGCTCTGGAACATATCAATGTGGCAGTAGCTTCCATACTTCTCTGATAATATGCATATGTAGATTATGTGACTTTGATTGTGTGTGTGTGTGTGTGTATTTAAAAGAGTGTGAAGTATATATATAAAGGTTTTTTTAATCTGATCACTATAATTTATTTAATTGTTTGACTGATGATTGAATTATAAGTGTGTGTTAAGTTTATATTACTTGAAATAAACATGTTTAATTACTCTTATCTGGCAGAATTCTGGCCATTGACCATAATAAAGACTGCTAGTAGTACTACTGGCATTGCCTTTTTATGCTCATATACTATACAACTCAATTCTGGAATTGAAAACATCTCTGGAATTTGTTAATGCATATAACAGCATATTTCCTTGAGAAAGAAAGAACAAAATATTGCAGTAAACTGTATATAACATGAATATGTTTATTTACCCACAGGAATTATAGAGTTATGGATCATATATATCATAAGTATAAACCCTTTAATGAATCTGTTGCTATTGCAGTTGATATGATGCTCACTGAATAGTTAGAAATACAGAAGATGATTTTTACTAAGTTTCCTTAGAGTCCCTAGCCTTGAAAATATTTTTTGTCAGGGTCAAATAATTTTCTAAAGCAAGCATAGAGAATGAAATGAGAAGCTGAACTATTCTCTATATTGTTTGGAGGTGCAAGAAGGATGCTCTGAATCCACACCATTTTTTTTAGACCTATTTTCTCTAGAAATTTCGGAAACGCTTATAATATCTGATGGGTATTTGGAGTTCAGGTCCATGTCATTCACATTGGAGTAGATGCTTTAAGACTCACTGAAAGAAGATAAAAATGTGAAAGATAATTTTGCTATTGTAAGTTTAAGGGGCATTTCCATTTCAGTTTAGCTAATGGATGCCCTTGTCTGTGCCTTATTAAAGAGTTTGTATTGGATCTTTATTCAGTTGTGAGAAAGAAGAATAACATTGCTATTATGTTAGCCTTTGTATATTCTCCCATGACCCATTTCATTCTGAAACCAATTAAAAATATGAGACATCTTGGGAGACAGTTATCTGGATATAGTTAGCAATAATTAAAGCAAAGTAAAATAATTCCTGATCTACTTATATATTGTTATTAATAGTTCATGTCTCTTGGATGGCAATTTAATTTTTCAGACTTTCAAAATTACATTGAAAGTAGAAGACAGACATAAAAGTAGTTACACAGTGGTGCTCTGTAATAATGATAATTGTCTTGTGCTTTTTTATGTTCTTAAAAATGAACTATCTTCTAGATTAAAAAGCCTAAAGCCAGTATTGTTGATCAGACTTTTAAATTTCATTTTGTGAAAATGATTATCTATAACAATACTTCTTCATAAAAAAATATACAAGGAAGCAGAATACACAGTATGTAGATTGCATTGGCAGGTGGGTTCTCCAGCTTTTAAGAAGTGTATTATCTCTTTCTATTTTTCTATGGCACAAAATTGAGTTGAACTCAGTAAGGCTTACTTCTGAGTAAACAAGCCTGTTGGCTTTCATTTGGTTTGTTAATATTATATAAAATCAATTAACATTGTAATAGTTCCCAAAGCCATCCAGTCAATTAAGTCAGTGAATTTCAGTACAAGGAAATATCCATGAAGACCACATTTGAAAATCATATGGCAGGTCTTTTATTCTTTCTATTTCTTACCAATTACTTCCAAATGTTCCCTTGTATTAGAGTACAATCGTAGTATATAATGCAGTTAAAACACTACAATTTAGCACTTCTAATAAGTGTTGCCATTTCCTACAGAGTAAAAGAGCATCGTTAGAAATGTGTTAGCTTAGGTGACATTTGCTGGCTATAGAAGGCCTCTGCATTCACACCACAACGGCTGAAAACTTTATTACCTGTTGTCAACAAATGCATTTTGATTTAATTTTTGAAACTAGAATTTAAATCGTACGAGCATACTTCCTTCATAATTATATGTACTCATTTGAGCAGCATATGGTGAAAATGTATGTAGCTGATCAGAGTTAAAGAATAAGAATAAGAAAATGAGGCTTTTATGATGATTGCATCTGTATGGGGGCTTTTGAAGCTTATGATCTGCATCATTTATAGGTGCATAGCTTGAATATAACTAGTATCGTGTGCTTTTATGCTGACTAAATGATAGGCAAAGCAGTTTTGAACAAATATCTCCCAGTAGGCTGTCATCACAGAAGCCTTGTAATATAGCTTTTTAACCTCCATACTGGCAGCTATCCAGAAATTATTACATTGATATCAAAGCTCCCTGTACCAGCCTTCTGCTTTTTGGACCATATGGGAACAAATGAATTGTAAAGTTTATCTCTCCCTGCACCTCTTGTGTTCTACATGATTAAAAACTTAGCTCAGCCCTTTTCCTTCCCTTTTTTCTCCATGCTGGCTAGAGAGACAAAATAATACTACCTCACCTCGGGTTACTTTTTTTTCATGGCTTGTATGAATTCCTTTGATAGAGTTAGAGTTTTGCAAACAAAAGATAAACTCTGCTTGATAATATTCAAGCTTGAATGTATATTGTTCCTTATAATTACTTTAATTGGTTTAAAAGCTTAGCTTAAAGTATAGTGTGACTAACTCTGCAAAAACATCTTGACTTACAAACCTTTTTATTTGTTTCTGTATATTTATGAATATCTTCAGTTAATATTTTAACTTATCGCTGTAGGGAAGGCAGCATCTAAAGCAATTAAATTGAAATGATATGAGTAGACAAATTTTAGATATAGTTTATGTATTAAAACTACATTTTAAGAGTCAAATCATGACGTGTTTGCAATATAATTTTTTAGAAGTAAAAATATACAAGCTTTTGCATGGAAATCGGCTTTTAGATTGTACGTTAACTCTGGCATACTTCTACTTACGAATGCTTGACTCTCATGCAGCTTCTTCGATTATTTCACCTTCCAAAATTTGGAGGATATTTTCCCGCTCAGTTTAAGCATAATGGAATTAATTAATTTATGGAACAATAAGTATTTGCTTGATCACCTTTGTTATTAATTAATAAATGAACCCGGCTTATGAGGTGTTATCTATGCAAAGTTATCCCGAGGACATTTTAAAAACCTATTAATATGAGACAATTAATTGGATAACTTCCAATTAAGAAAGAAAAATGAAGAATAATGGTACGAAATGTTTTACAAAAATAGAGGGCTAAGTATCAAAGGCATGGTTTTCAAATACCCAGAAACCTACAAAGCCATTCCATAACTGATCTTCTCTAGGAGGAAGTCTGATTGGAGTTCAAAATAGTTTCCCTATGTTGCCTGTAGTGTGTGATTCAATATTGATTGTGTGTTTCTATGTTGATTGTGTGTTAAATGAGGTTAGATGATACATGTATGTTTATATGATTGGTATTGATTTTAACATTCAGAATACATGAATTTTCAGGCAAATTCAGAGCAAATAGTATTAATTTTAAAAATCTGAAGATTATGCTAAGTCATGGTGGGTTGCACATTGTTTATTGAAAAAAACCCCAAAATCAGTGTATTCACCCTAACCTACAAACATTATTGCTCGGCTCATGCAACATATGAGGCCATATCAGGCTAAGATCAAGGCCAAGATCAAACAATTGCATGGTATAATAGATGTATGAATCTAGCATTGAAAGCTTGCAGGATGTATATTTTTAGGTTAGCAAATACTGCATAAGAATGAAACAGATAACTTCTGCAATGAGTGATTCATGTAGACATTTCCTCCACCCACAAGTTCTGATGGAAGAATTCAATAATCAAGGCTCTCTACGAATAAAAAGGCTTCTCCTTGCCCAATCATTGACCAGATATTTGTGAGGCAGAAACATTCCACAAATCCCCTTGCAATGCTGACAAATTAAGAAATTCATTTCTGCTCTTTCATGTAATTTCAGATTAACTAGCTCAGATGGTGCCTCATGCTTAATCTGTTAATCTTGGGATTGGCTGTGTTGGTGACAAAACTTTTTCTGGATATGTTGGTTTATTATTGAAGAACTGTTTGTTTGTTTGTTTACCCATCCTTGCCTTTTTTTTTTTTGATACTTTGGGAGTTGTCCACCAGCCAGGCATAATCCATTGTATAAATATGTTAGCCAGATGCCATTAATAAAGCATATTTATAAGAGTCTCTTGAAGTCTAATGCTCCCAACACTTTATGTATTTGCGGGAAGAACAGTTCAGCTCATGAATAAATAGCCTGTCAAACTTGGAGGTTTATATCAGATCTCCATCAAAGGAGAGAAAGGAAAAAGCTGCTTGAATTGTTGTTGAATTTTTACAGCTTATGAATGGCTATACTATTTCAGTCATGGATTGCTACCCAGAATCCAGGTTTTTATACAACTGGTCTCAGTCCTTTGGTATTACTTCCCAGAGCACTGCCAAAAACAAAGTTAGCTATCATAGAATACACTATGGTAAGAAAAATAGTAGATCTGATATCTTTTAGAGGCCAGCCACTGTTCTTCTGCATTCATTATACTATCCCAAATTTGCAAAGTTTTGTCATAAAATCTTTTTATTGTTTTCTCTGAACACAGCCATCTTATTATGATATTTTTTATAATTATTTTTCTGTCAACGGTACGTTGATACCATACCTTGACAATATAGATTAAGCTTTGTTCAGAAATATTTACAAGTGTACATTAGATGTACTATCATAAAGAGACCATATTGTATATTTAGCTTTGACCTTGCACTTGTGCATCTGTCATTTGATATTTTCTCTGATAGGACATAAAATGCAATGACAAATATAAGTGCTCTGTAGCATCAGGAACACAATATCTATGACATAAATCAGAATCTGATAAATTGCCTGATGTTTTTCACTCGTGCCATCCTTGTTGAAATGGAACCAAATTGAAGCATAACAAAAACCCCTGGAATGTAGGGGTTAGGAATAAAATAGTGAAAAATATTTGGATTACTGATTTTAGATTATCCTGCAGTGTCTTCTCTGATCAAGTGATGAATGAAGCTGGTTCTAAAATATCTAAGAAATGGTCTGATTTGCATAATAGTCTCCACAGAGTCTTTGCACTGTGCTATTCATAAAATTGAAGAACTGCTATTGGGAGATTTCCCATTCATATTTGCTGTTCTGTTTGACTAAGCAGTAGCAGACAACTCAATCCACCTGTATTTATTAATACAGTTTTTCCTGCGCAAAAGGGAAATGAAATTCTCTGGAGTTTCAGAGTTACATAGGAAAATATTGCATTACTGACTTCTTCAGATATAATTCCAAATGATATATTTTTTAAAATATCAGAATTCAAGCTTGCTCATCAACTTTGTGACTGATGGCTGATGGGCTAGGCTGATGAGCTTTGTGGCTGATGGGCTAGGAAATAGTTTGGTAATCAAGAGTTCATGCTTGCTTTTCTGTTGAACCTGAAATTAATAGATCATTGGCTAATGATAATTAGACATCCTTAGATACAGGGACTGCTCATCTTCCACTGTTTTCTGTTTTGTGAAGTCAGGATATGCAAAGCTGAGTTTCTAGTAGAGGGGAAGAAATTTTGAAGATAAGCAACTTGATATCTATGTTTTGTGTTAATGTTTTGCTGAATTCGCAACTATGATTTTAGCAAATTATAATATCAGTGTATGTCTACACCTAGCCCTTTTGTCTTTAAACATGCTTTATAAAAATTTAATTATTTATTGTATTCAATGTGTTTTGTTTTCATGTGAAACAATAGGTAATAAGTCCAATTAGTATGTATTAATAAATATCTAGATGGTTTTACTTAGCCAAATTGGGCTGTTCCTATAAATTAAACGGAGCTGAACCTATTCAATATTTGGAAGTCCCAGGAGATTGCAGAATTGTAAATGAAGACCATGAAAAAGCATGCTACAAGAAGACAAGGACAAATCATTTGTGTATTATTGCCAGGAAAACGAAAGATAGTCCTTGATGTACAACATTTCTTTTAGTCATTGTTCAAAGTTACAATGGTGCTGAAAATTGTGACTGATGACCATTTTCCACACTGATGACCATTGCAGTATCCCAGTGGCCACATGATTTATATTCAGATGCTTGACAACTGACGAATGTTTATGATGTTACAGTATTCAGGACTCCTTTTGTGATATTCTGACAAGCAAAAGCAATGGAGAACCCAGATCCATTTAACAAGCATGTTACTACTTTGATAACTGTAGTGATTCATTTAACAAATGGGGCAAGAAAAGTTGTAAAATGGGACAAATTCACTTAACATTTATTTTCACTTAACAACCATCAAGTTTGGGCTCAATTGTGGTCATAAGTTGAGGACTACATAGCTGTCACTAGCAGTCATACTCAACTTCTTCAAGGTTTTAATTTTTAAATATTTTTATTTTTAAATCAAACCCTTTTAAAGTACATTTGCAAATATTTTTTTTCTATGCTTATTTGCCAGAAATATGCTATTTCCTTTGCATGTCACTGGCTTACAATTAAAGATGGAAACAGGTAGGTTGACAAATAACATGAGCTTTCAACATGTTTTATTTGCATGAATGTTTCAGCAAATAATTGGAAGTGAAGCAATATAGCTTTTAATGTCACTATAGGAAAAGTGAGACAATGAGAAGTGAAGACAATGAGACTTCAGCTTGCTAGAATTATATAATATTATAACGCATAAGTAAAAGTAATTGGATGTGCCAAATGCCTTCATTTTGTAAGTGCAATAACTCATTTGGCTGTTAGCAAAGCTTTGTTTAGTGCTGCATCAATAATTAGAAACTGTCAGAGTCTGTGACATCATGCTTTTCTCTCTCTTTGCTGTTTTGTTCCCCATTAATAAAACCTCTGTGGCTCTATTCAAGAAATATTGGAGAACAGAACAGTATATATTTCCACACATCAAGGTACCAATAGACTCTTCTCATTTTATGTCTGAAATTTAGAATGACAATTTTTACAATGTTGCTAATAGTATTTTGATTTAACAAATGTCTATGTGTGTAATTCAATATTTTGCCATTCGTAGTGTTTAGTTTAAACAGACACATAAGGAATTCTTTAATTCCTTTTCAACAATTCTTTACATGACATGCTATACTCTGATGGTATGGTTTAAACAAAGTTTTGCTAAATTTATTTTAATTTTTTAAACTGATTGAATAAGAAAGATGCAGCAGCCTAGAAATATAAATGGTAAAGATGTGCAATTTCTTTAAAAAACATTTGGTATTTATTTAATTAAATAGAAGAAGGAAGAAAAGGTTAAAAAAAAGCCTCACAAAAAGAAAAAAAAAGATCACAGCAGTAAGGCACAGAATATTTGCCACAATAGTTTCAATAAAGGATAAGTGTTTTATAATCAACCATCTATAACTTGTGAATTATTCTTAAATTGTAAGTAACTTTTTGTCTTCAATCTAACTGATCAGTTGGCTCATGTAATGTTGAACAATGTCTATTAGAAATAAAAAGCCATGATAATTCTTTTCCATTGTCCAGCTGATAATTTAGATATCAGTTATATAATTCATAAGAACAACGATGTCTGAAAATATTAAATTATTTCAAGATTTCAAGATTTTAATAGACCTTGGCTTTTTATATAACCCCCTCTCCGGTAATTTCTACTCCCCATTGCATTTGTTGGGAGAAAAAGGGGTAAATCATGTTGGAAATGCAATGAGAAAAATGCTTCATTAAAATATATTTTCATAGTGTCCTAAAATTCTAGGAAGAAGTAATTACCCTTAATAATAATACAGTGAGAGAGTATGCATATTATTAATATGGGAAGAAACACTTGTACCTTAATCCTCTTTTCTCCTTCACATCACTATAATTATTACTCTGTGTAAATGACAGACTTCACTGCCATCACACAGCATTTATTCATAGAACTATACTGCTTTTCAGCATGGACAGTAGCTTCACATAAAATCCAGGAAATCACATATCCACAAAATCCAAATTCAGGAAGCCTTACATAATAAATTAGGATTTTATAAGTAAAATTGAAATTTGATTTTATAAGTTGTTTGTACTTATAAAACCCTAATTTATTATGTAAGGCTTCCCGAGTTTGGATTTTGTGGATATGTGATTTCCTGGATTTTATTATTTTTTAATTATTGAGAAAACTGAGAAATAAAAATCGGGAAGGCCATGTTCCAGTGGATTGCGGATCATAAGACTCTTAAAATAAATAACTGTAATTAGCTTAAGGCACTGTCGGATAGCGTTAATGCTTGTCTTTTCAAATAACTGTCAAAGCCTTATATGAAGTTCTCATTGTAGTTTTTATAACATTTTATAACACTGACCCAGCAATTTTTACTGACTTGCAGATTGTGTTTGTGCAAAGAGTCATTTTGTGAGCCCAAAATGAGCAGTTTTCAAGTGACACCATCAGCTGGAGAGGGAAAAAGATCACACTTCTGCCTGAACATGTGCTATTAATGCTACTTCTGACACCTTATATAACTATAATTGAAAGTGATCGTGGACAAAACAATTTCTCTGATGTGGACTTTTTATTTTTAGCTTGTATGTTTTGAAAGCATTTACTTTTGTCATTGCTTGAACAACCTTTTGTCATAGGAAGAATTCATTTTGTTTTGCAAAATGAAAAGTTGAAATAAAACTATAAATCAAATAGTAAATATTATTTGATGGCAAGGCTAAGTAATGTATAAAATATCATTTTACAAGACACTGCTTTTTAATCAGTTTTTTTCTTAATAAGCCTTTAACCAGCCTTTTTAACACAACAGTATATTCTTGCATTTGGCATGTGGTTAGATATGTGATAAAGCTCCAATATTGCTTTGGACAGCTTTTTCTCTTTTAATACTTAGAATATTTTTTTTAAATCACAGGTTTTTTTTTAACAAGCCATAGGGGCCAGTTTCACACAAAACTAAGCAATAATGAATTAGTTTACACATAGTAAACCAATATATATATGGCAGCTTAAATTTGCATGTGAATGAGGCTTCTGTTTTCCTGAACCCACAATACTTATTCATTTGAGTAACAATTTAAGACAGTGTGTTCTCTCCTTGGGAACTGTATCCTTTGTTTCCTTTTGATACTTAGGGTTCATAAAGTAAAATGTATGGGCATTAAGTGGCAGCTTTAAACTCAACTACATAGTATGTGAAGGCATTTAGATGACATTGGCACATGGGATACAAAGAAGACTTAATCTACTGCCTGGCAGTCAACATGAAAAAATAATAAATTAAAAACTTAATACTCACTAGCCTTTTATGAGTAGGTCATTTTAAAACAATCACTCCAAGCAGTCACTTTATTACGTCTAACCTTAGTAGGAAATTGTATTGTACCAGACATGATATCAATACAACTGGGTTTGAAATAAGATTTTGAGCTGGATTTGGAAATTCAGTGGTATCATTCCTCGCCTGATTGTCCCAAAGATGTTTTTTCAAGAGGCAACTGGGCTTTGCTTGACCACTATCTATTTTAAATACAATGAAGGCTTCTACAGACAGAAACATGGTTGTTCCATGGGTTAATCTGTGTTCCCATTGTGCCCAAGGAAAAGTACATGGAAAGTCAAAGCCCGGCTGCTTCCCAGGAATTCCATCTACTCACTGGTATAGGTATGTGAACAATACTTGGATCAAGATCAAAACATAGGAATAGGAAGCATCCCCAAACATATCAATTCTGTGGACAGATAACATCAAATTCACATGGGAAGATGTTAAGGAAAATAGCTTAGCCTTCCTAGTCTGTGCGGTATACATTAAGGAAGACAAAAGCCTTAACACTGAAATTTACAGAAAATCCATCCAGACAGCTCAGTATTTACATTTTGATTCCCACCACTCACTGGAGCACAAAATGGGAGTCGTCAGAACCCCATATCACCGAGCTGAAGGCCTCCTACCAGCAAAGATGGGAGTCAAAAAGAACAAAAACACATCAAGGAACATGTAGAACATGTGGCTATCCCAAGTGGGCCTTCATCAAATCTCAAAAAAGACCCTAAATAAACAAAGCATTGTTGACAATTGCATACATTGCAGGCGTAAGGGAAAAGTTCAGGAGGATATACATTTGTGCACACTTCAAACCCACAAGTACACTAAGTTAGAAGCTAGTCCACCCCAAGGATAAAATGTTCAGACAAAAGCTGAGAAACCTGGAATATGCAGTACAATGCAGTGAGCCATGTGGACATTTGCATATTGGGGAAACAAAGCAACCATTTCATAAGCGTGTGGCACAACATAGGTGTACAAACACATTAGGATTAGATTCAGCAACCCACCTGCATTTAAAAAACACAGGTCACTCTTTTGAAGAGTGCTGGGCACCATCTTCTGGGCACCTCTTTCTGGAATATGTGCTTTGGGCTATTCTATGAGTCATATTTATGTGGTGCCTTCCTATTGATTGATTGGTATGTTGATAAATAAATACAACTCATAGAATAGCCCAAAGCACATATTTCAGTAGAGAGAAGTTCCCACAAGTCTGTAAGTTTGGAAGAATAAAACTTCTCCTGATGACCAGCCCAGGTTGGATCTTGAAAAAAATTACAGTTGGGAACATTTCAACAAAGAGAGATGAAATGAGCACAAAAGTTAAAAGCTGTAAGGGATCAAATATGTATAAATATAAATGAAGATGGGAGAATTGTGCTGTTTCCAAGAATTGGTATCCTCTGAATTACTTTTTATACAGTCACTATTTGAGAGTGCATTTTGGCATATATCAGCACTTCCTCTTAGTTTGTCTCACCAACGTTGGTACATATGAACACATGTACACACATATTCATGAATGCTAAAGACATTGAACAGGTCAGTCAATCACTGTTATTCCAAGAATTGTGAGAAAGTGTATAGGAATGGATTAGAATTCTTTACTGTGATGGGAAGACATGCTGACAATTGAAAAAGGCTTTTAAGAATCCCAGTTGTGTCAGTATTCTTAAAAGGCAATAGTTGTTCAAAGCTCCAGGGTTTTTTCCATTTTCTGTGATAACGTGATTGGGAATAATTTTCTTTTGATGTATATTATTCATGTCAATGTGCCTGTTATTATTATCGTCCACTTTAAATATAGTGATTCTTAAATGATGCTTTAAAGCTAAAGGGAGAAGGACAGAATGCAGCTGCCAGCTTGCCTGATAGAATTGGCATCAGGAGGCATATATTTGTTCTCTAAGGCATTTATAGATTGTTATTCATATTTTTGTGTGTCATTCAAAAAGGGCCATCGTTACAGTATGGAAGTTTAGTTTCTACCTAGAGAATTACTGCTTGTCATACCTAAAATGAAATATCTGGAGACTGCAGGATATACAGAAAACTAGAAATCAATACTAAAATATTTATTACTCATATTCATTATGTAAATTAACAGGTATGCTAAGTACAAACAATGAGAATAATCTGGTGCAGCAGTGAAATAATAACATGGGCAGGAGTATAGTATAGCACAATGCATCATTATCAAGTGTCCAAAGAATGAGAAGCAGAATTGAATTATATCTAATCCAAACAAGAATATTTCCCCTCTTTAAGTTGGCCAGTTTCTCTGCATTTAATAGCATCCCCATCAGAGAACTGAAGATAACAGAATAACAGAGTTGTAAAGTTCCTTGGAGGTCTTCTAATCCAACCCCCATACCATTTTAGACAATAGGCTGTCCATTCTTTTCTTAAAAACCTCAGTATTATAGTATCTACAGCTTCTAGAGGCAAATCATTCCACTGATTAATTGTTGTGCTTGGAAATTTTTCCTTGATTCTATGTTGTTTCTTTCCTTGATTAGTTTCCATCCATTGCTTCTTGTCTTGCCTTTAGGTGCTCTAATAGGTTGAGCCCCTTTTCTTTGTGGCAGCCCCTCAGATACTGTAACACTGATATCATGTCCTTCTTTTCATTAAACTAATCATACCCAATTCCTGCAATTATTCTTCATATGTTTTCACCTCCAGCCAACTAATCATCTTTGTTACTCTTCTTTGCAAACAGGACTGATGCTTTTTCTCCAGTTCGCGGAAGCTTGACTCATTTTGTTTCTGGTATTTTTGAAAATGCAGCCAAGCAACTTAATACCAAGTTCAGACAAACTGAATTGAACCGACTTAGATAGTTCTTGAGTGTTAAGCATTGAACATTGAATTGTTTGTGCTGATCTTGATAGGGAATCAAGATTATGGTAGGATAATGGTACTATATGATATGCTAATCATTTAGAATCAGTTGTCAACATGTACAAGTAATGGTAACAGGATGACTAACAGCTAGATACAAAGAAAGGTTGGCAACTTGCAGTCTTTGGATCATATGCAACTCTCTTGAGACTTGATTGAAACCTGTTGCTTCTTTCTTGTAGCAGATAGTCTCATTGGGAGAATTTTTCTCTTCATTCTTTTCTTGCTCAGGTCAAAACACCAGATGCATAATTCTGAGTTCAAAACTTCATTAAGCAGCAAAGGCAGAAGCATCTTGGTGCATTTGTCCCTCATCAGGGATGCAACATTCTTTCATAAATAGGTATAAACAATTAATTTGGGCATGTCTAACCCTAAAGTTCCCATGTTTAACTTCCCTTAACAATCAGTGACTTGATTTTCCACTTTTTAATCCTTATAGCTTATCTTTGCCGGAAGCGTAAGCATTCTCATTTTTACCTTAATCTTTTCTCTGACTTCTCTCTAATGGTGAGACTAACTTACCCTCTAAAATGGCAATTGTCTTAGCTTTAAAATAATTTTTCCATTGCCTCCAACGTGCCAAATTAAAAGCAGCCTTTTGGATGTGTATTGCCCAGTGGTGGTATTCAAAAATGTTTACTACTGGTTCCGTGGACTTGTGGGTATAGCTTGGTGGTTATGTGACTGTGGGCTTGGTCACATGTCCAGATGGGCATGGCTTTATGGTCACATGACCAGATGGGCATGGGTTTGTGACCATGTGACTGGGTGGGCATGTCTTTGGGCCATGTGGGTGGACATGGCCAGGTGACCATGTGACCAGCAAACCAAATACAAGTGGTCCTCACTTAATGGCCGATTGCTTAGCAAGTGTTCCAATTTATGACTGATCTCCCCAGAGCAACTTGACCTGTTTTGGAGTTTTAAAGCCACACACACACACACACACACACACACACACACACACACACACACTTCTAACCCTGCTATTCTATGATTCTGTAAGGAACTCCTGCTGGAGGAGGGGGTTGGACTAGATGACCTCCGAGATCCCTTGCAGGCCAGCCCTAGATTGCTGTGTGCTTCAAAGAGTCTTCTGAAGCCAGGGTTTGTGTCCTTCCTCTCCTTTTTTTCCTCTCTCCCTCCCTCCCTCCCTCCTTCCATGTATTTATCTACCCATCCATATATCTCATTCATGCTCTCTTTCCTTCCCCCCTCTTTTTCTTTCTATTTCTTTCTTTGTCCCTTCCTTCCATCTCTCCCTTTCTTTGTCTATCCCTTTTCTTCCTTTCACTTCCTTTCTCCTTCTTCTTCCTTTCTCTTTTTTCTTTCTTTTCTTTCTTGTCTCTCTCCCTCTCTCCCTCTCTCATTCCCTCTTTTTTTCTTTTCCTCTCTTTTTCTCTCTCTTTCTCTCTCTCCTCCCCCCTCTGTGTCTCTCTCTCTCTCTCTATGGTTTCTCCCCCCATGTATTTCTGTCTCTCTCTGTCTCTCTGTCTCTCTCTGCCCCTCTCCTTATCTTCTCCTATCTCTTCCCTTCTCTCTCTCTCTCTCTGTCTGTCTCTCTCTCTCTCTCAAAGCCATGGCTGGGCCAAGGCTCTTCGCTACTTTCAAGGGACGGTGGCGAAGAGAGGAGCTTCCACAGGGCATGAACCACCCGAGTGGAAGGTTTCCTCGCCCAACCTGAAGAAGAAGGAAAGCTGCATTGACTTGCTTTCTGCTGGTGGTCGTGCAGAGCATGGCGAATGATGGCATTCGGGGTTGTGGGGGGAGGGAGAGAGAGAGGTTGAGCTTTGCAATATGCTGTGGGGTGAAGCAAGATTGAGCAGGTGTATGTGTTGGGGTGGAGGGCTAAGGGGGCGAGCACTGAATGGAATTGGGAAGGTAGTGTAGGAAGGAGGCAGCCAGCCAGACCCATGCACAGAGCAAGCAGAGTGGTGATTGGGAAGCCCCTGAAAGAGATGTGGGAGAAGAGGAAGGAGAACTGTGGACAGTCTGAGGCACCTTGTTTTGTGTGCTCAGCTGGTCGACTCCCCTGATGCAGCCAGCTTCTTTAGCTTTGGGTGGCTGGGGGCAGGGTGAAACCACCGCCGCTGCTGCTGCCAGGACTACTACTGAGACTGCCACTGGTTCGGCTCTGTGTGTGTGTGTTTTTCCCCCACTTTCAGTGAGTAACACCGGGGCTGGTACTTAAGGAGATACAGGTCCCATGATCGGCTGCCACTAAGGAGGCAGTGGCAGCGAAATTCAGCAACGGGGGCAAGTTGAAGAAAAACACAGTCTTGTCCCTCATTGGGGGGGATAGGTCCGCTGCGGATGGGGGTGGGTGGGAATGGCAAGCATACACTCATGTCTGCCTCTGCACCGCTGGAGCTGGAGGCACCGGTGATGTCAAATAGAAATCTATCAGATGCTTCCAGTGCAGCTGGTGATCCTTGTTCAGCCAGTTCCTTCAGGCGACCCTTCTCCTCCTCTACTCGGGACCGGCACACTCATACAGACACAGAGAGTGGGGGAGAGAGAGGGGAAGATAGGGACCTGGCCACTTCGCTATCCCCTACCATCACCCTTACCTTCTCAGGCCAGGTGAGGGAGGGGAGGGTGAAGGGCAGGAACAGCTGCTAAACTGGGAATGGTGGCTCCTGGCTAAGCTGGCCGAGGGGCGAGAAGCCCTGAGATATCCACCCGTCCACCTGCTTGCTGGCCGGGCCGGGCTGTCCTGGGCTGGAAGAAGTGCGTCTGCCGCTGGGAGAAGGAAGAAAACGTGCTCTCGGAGGCGGGCAGGCAAGTGGATGTCCCAGGGCTACTGCACATGCACACATCCACCCGAGCTGGCCCATGGCCACCACGTAGTATGGAAAGCTAGGAGAGCAACTGGGAGAAGCGGGTGACGAGGTGACCCGGTTCAGGGATGTGGCCAGCCAGGGGTTGCCACCAGTTCTGTGACCCATGCCAAATCACTGCTACCGGTTTTCCCGAATAGGTTTTCCTGATAGCACCTCTGATATTGCTTTAGATATAGAGCACGAGTGTCAAGGTCATGGCATCATGTTGCCATCACGTGATGTTTCATGACATTTTTTCTTTTTGCGGAGCTGGGATGGGCCTGACCTGCATGTGATTCATGTGGCCCGTGGTCTGCCAGTTTGACATCACTGAATTATAGAGAAACAAAAGCAAGATAGTCAGCAGGTTCACTTTTAATTCCCTGACTGAACTTCCCTTTTGTAATCTTTAGAATTTTTTCTGCAAAAATTACAGAAAATTGACAACTTGGTTTCCTGCCATTTAAGACTAGAAACACTAAAGAATGTAGTGTCATCTCTAAAAAAATTCAATGCTGTTTTCAAAATGAAAGGAATTTCCCAAACTATTTCCCACAAGTCAGGAAAATATAGAACATCCTGTTCCTGTTCCAAGGCATGCCATATTATCTGTTTTGCAATACGACATTGTTAACTGAACAGTACTTATACTAAGTAGAGCAAATAAAATTCAGTCTGCTGGTGAAAGTATGCCATGAAATTGTAAACAGATATTTTCATATTTTCTAACACTGTTCATTGGTGGTGTCCTGTAGAGCAGTGTATTCTCACCCTGAAAAATGGAATGGACAGAGAGATAAACACAAGGATAGAAATTAAGAATTTCCTAGTATCTATTTTTAATACCTTAAAGAATAATAAGAGGCACAATGCTACCTGCTAAATGCTACCTATTGGTTAAAGCCTTTAGTTGTTAAGGTTATTAGAAGAGTTACCTAGCCCAGGAAAGACATAGAAACAAGACTAGAGAAAATGAAATTCAGACTTCAGAGGCAATATTTTACGATCTGGACAAGTAGGCAAACAGGTGGGATCAAAATGCAGTAATAGAATGGAGCAGAATGGTAGCATCCTGAACTGAAAGTGATTTCCATTTGAGTGCTCTTTAGCAAGATGTATTATGATGAAAATTGTAGTGATACAAACATTCCTGCAAGAAAACTATTTTCAATTTAAGCCCATGTCACACTGCCCAACAGATGCAAAAAGGACACAGCGGACGAGCAAAATGTTCCATCTGTTGTTATCCG
>BHFT01053507.1:0-16272 GCA_004320025.1 Laticauda laticaudata
ACCTCTGTGATCATATTAAGAGCAACTGTATTCTCTTCGCTGATGATATAAAGCTGTTCAATACCAATTCTACTATCCTTCAAAAAGATCTTGACTGTGTATCAGAATGGTCAAACAAATGGCAACTTCAAATCTCACAAAATAAATGCTCTGTCTTACATATTGGCAAAAAAAATCAGAAAATAAAATACAAGCTGAATACTCAAGACCTTGAGTTGTTGTTGTTGTTTTTTTGTAAATTTTATTTGAGTTTTCACAAAGAAATACAAATAAAACATCTTTTTCGAAAGTAGCATGGTCCCGGGTTACATTTCTTCATACAGACACAAATTCAATTTCATATTAGCACAGTTGAGAAAGTCCAGAAATATTTCACAAGAAGAGTTCTTCACTCCTCTACTCGTTGCAGATTACCTTATGCCACTAGACTTGAAATTCTAGACCTAGAAAACCTTGAATTACGCCGCCTTCGGTCTGATCTAAGTATGGTATATAAAATCATACATTGCAATGACTTACCTGTCAATGAATACTTCAGCTTCAACCATAACAACACAGGAGCAAACAATAGATACAAACTCAAGATTAACCACACCAAACTTGATTGCAGGAAATACGACTTCAGCAACAGAGTGGTCAATGTCTGGAATACTCTACCTGTCTCTGTGGTTTCTTCCCCAAACCCCAAAAACTTTAACCTTAGACTATCTACTATTGACTTCACTCCTTTCCTAAGAGGTCTGTAGGGGGCGTGCATNTCAATAAATCAATAAATCAATAAATCAATAAATCAATAAATCAATAAATCAATAAATCAATAAATCAATAAATCAATGGCGTAGGGTCTTCTGCTTGGGTGGGGGTTGGACTAGATGTCCTAAAAGGTCCCTTTCAACTCTGTTAATCTGTTAATGTACAGATATGAAGCCATATCTGAACTTCAAAATTTAACAGAATTTAAATTCTGCTTGTAGACACATTTCACATCAATTCTGATTTTAAATTATGGGTGTTCTCTGTATCATAATTAAGTTTCTTTTGCATTTATTTTCCACTGAAACAGTAAGCAAAAAGCATTCACATGAAGTTCTGGTTCATTTATTTTATTTCCAATTCATCCAAAAGCACTTTCATCAAAAAATAATGTTTCAAAATAATTATCCACTCTTTCCATTTTAAATTTTGTTACATCTACTTCTTGTTAAGTCTTTTGTAAAAGTTTTTAAATCTTTAAAAGCATTTGTTTCCCTTTGTAACCCAGAAAGAATGTTGAGCAACCAACATTACTTATACTGCTGCTCAGTAAATCTCTCTTTAATTATAAATTAGTTACATCCAAAAGTGTTTAAGAAAGACGCTCGTGGGAACATTGTGTCCATATAGGCTGCATTATGGCTATGAATTTGAATGAAATCCCTCTGCTCCCAGTTATTAAGTTTACAATCCAACCACAAAAACCTCAGTTCCTGCTATCTGTGAGGAGCACTTTCTGGAGTGCAAGTAAGTGATCTCATGGCCTCTCTTTCAGTGGTATTATTAAAAAAAATTACTGCTGGTTCTGTGGGCGTGGTGTGGCTTGGTGGGCGTGGCACGGGAAGGATTCTTAAAATCTCCATTCTCACTCTACTCCAGGGGAAGGATACTACAAAATCTCTATTCCCTCCCCACTCCACTAACCTGCTTTTCAGTACTGTTTTCATGTGCAGGGCAACAAAAGACCAAGCCGATCAGCTGGGACTCGGGAGGCAGAGAATAGATGGGAGCAGGGCCAGTCAGAGGTGGATTTGCAGGTTCTCCAAACTATTCAAAATTTCCGCTACTAGTTCTCTAGAACTGGTCAGAACCTGCTGAATACTATCTCTGCTCTCTTTTATTCAAAAGGCTATGCTGATCAGAATTTACTGTCTTGCTGCCAGTCACCATCACAATTTCAATCTCTGGCTCTCAAACACCATAATAAAACCATCCTCTCTCTCATTGAAGGTTGATTAGTTCACTATGAATCCGAACCAGAGCTCCGAAAAACCAATCATTTCTCAAATAATCCACTTTTCTTCACCCAATAACATAGCATAATTTTTTAAAAATATGCTACTTTTAGGGGAATGATCAGGAGTGTGTAAAATTTTGTTCAACGATCAAGAATACTGTGAGCTCACTACAGAAGCAAATGCAATAAAATTATAGAAAACATATATATCCATTTATTTTTATAATGGTCTCATCCAGGAGTATCCATTGGGGTTGGGTCAAAAATGTTTTGACAACAATTGCTGCTTCACAGTTTATATCCTACTTCGCTTACTTTTTTAAAAAGCCAGTCCTTGCGTATCCTGGAGTTTCCCTTCTCTCAATAACTTCAGAGATTGAAATTGAAATAAGCCATAATGTGTTTTATTTGCCTTTTGCTTAACTGGCCCTTAAATTAGGCCCACCATTGTGATTTCTAAATAATGGACCAAAGCTTTGCATGATATTGTCTCATTCACTAAACCCATGGCAAATTAGATGTGTGAATAGGGCTTGTAAATTTCTGCCTTTTTTTAAATATATATATAACATGCTATTGTGAACAATAGTCCACAAGGCGTGACACTAAATATCAAGATCATGCATACAATGCTGTGCACTATACATGACAACCTCATGGCCTAATCAAGGATTCACAGCAGCTTAAGAGAAGAATAATGACAAAAAGAAAAAAGTGGGGCCTAATAAATAATATACTATACAATCTGCAAAAGGTGGTTGTGGACGCGACTCTTGAATGACTGAGACCCTCTGTCACTAATCATGCCTACAATGTCTTCTTATTATTATTAATTCTTCTTCTTATTATTATTATTAATGCCTGCTGATTACTTTAAGACCTTTTGGTCTCTCACTTAATGCTCTTCTGTGGAAATTTTAATCTGCACAGAACATTTCAAAAGCATCTTAAGAGAACTTATTCAACACACATATTGCAATGTGATGAAATGCAAGCAATGTATGTGTGTCAGCAGATCTAACACCCATGGAAAAGGCCATGAGTGAAGAAAAATGTGAATGTTGGGTGGGCGTTTTAAATGTGTATAAAATAGCAAGCTTGTTTTTTTAGGGAGTAAAACCTTGTCATAAATCAAGGTATTTCTGGAAGGCTAGAACTAGGGCAGATCTCCCTTTGCTGACTTGGTTCTGAACTTTACTGCACATTCTTGCTGATTTTCTCTCCTTTAGTTTATCTACACCTATTGCATGATATTTGCATGCACTATAGCTCCTTAGAACTGATATTTCTTTGATGACTTAAATTAATGTGTGTTGAGAATTTTAGGCTCGAAGATTTATAATTCTTCAGTGTTGCCTGTGTTATGGTTTGTTTATTCATTAAATTTACATGCTACTCATCTCACTATCCAGAATGATTCTGTGTGGTTTACAAATGGCATTAAAGGATAAACATAAAACCATTTAAAGCATTAGAATTAAATACAATTAAATAAACCTCAAAAAGCAAGAGTACAGATGGTATAAGAGTGGCCTTTTATCTCTTACTCAACCAACCATCTTCAGTTTAGAATGCCCTCATCAGGGCTCCAAGCCAACTGGCAGAACCAGGTGTTAATGCCCTTTTGGAGGCCAGAAGAAGGGAGGCAGATCTTCCCTCTTGTGGCAGTATGTTCAAAAGGTTGAGGGCTGTGGCAGAGAAGCTTCTTCTTGACTCCATTAATAAAATTCCTTGGCTCTCTTGGGGCAACTGATCCCACTAGGTGAGATGGAATGACTTTCTTTCTTTCTTTCTTTCTTTCTTTCTTTCTTTCTTTCTTTCTTTCTTTCTTTCTTTCTTTCTTTCTTTCTTTCTTTCTTTCTTTCTTTCTTTCTTTCTTTCTTCCTTCCTCCCTCCCTCCCTCCCTTCCTTTCCCATAAGGATTCCTAATTTGTTGGAACAAAAGAACAGATGGGAGGAAGCAACAAATAAAATATGACCTTGTATAATCATAGCTAAGACACCATTCTACTACTTCTTAAAGTGTCATTAAGTATTGATGGTTAATACTTGAGTCTGCTTTAAAAACAAGGTTCACGAATTACCATAATGTAGATAATAGATGTCATTTTAAAAAGTTGGTTTATGGCTTAGCATTATGTATGAAGCAGCTAATTTTGAACTTCAACAAACCATGGCAAAATAGCTATCATTTAGCATAGTGAGCAACAGTTATGTCTACTGCAGCTGTTTAACATCTTAATGTACTTATTAGATCACAGAGAAACTTCTGAAAAACAACTGTGACCTGTTTCTCAATAAAGTCATTTGGATCCCCTGTGCTCCATTTTGCTGTTATTTCTTGAATGTTTTCTTACCTACTCATTGCTGATGATATATACAGAATTGTTTAGGAAATACAATTGACCATTATTATGTTGATGTTTTGGCAACTGTATGGTGGCCAAAACAAAACTCATAAATGGTTCACGTGTGTCATTTCTTTCCTTAGAAGTGAAGGAGAGAGCCTTTTTAATAATGTAAAATATTTTTTATCTCTACTAATAGGGTTACATTTCTCTTTTGAATGTGTTGTGTATTGGCTGTGTATTTGATGATTGTAATTGCAGTTTGAGTTTTGTAAATCATTCTGAATACTTTAAAGGACAGGATAACATGTTTAAATGTAGCTTGTTTATAAACAGAATTCTACTTTAACCCAGCTAGGAAAGAACAGGGTTGATTCTAAAGTCAGACATCCCCACTGTTTCTGAAATGCATGAGTTTCTAGGTCCCTAATTCTCGGCAAGTTGTAGTTTGTTGTTGTGCTTGAATGTTGCAAATTATAATTTGCTCACAAAAACTAGATTTGAGGAAGGAAAGGAGTTAGTATCACCCCTACACTGCTTAGACCTTAACAGAATCAAGGTCCTGCTCTGATGTTGCTGGGCTGATTGCAGAAGTGGTATTCAGCAGGTTCTGACCAGTTCTGGAGAACCGGTAGTGGAAATTTTGAGTAGTTCAGAGAACTGGCAAATCCCACCTCTGACTGGCCCCACCCACATCTATTGTCTGCCTCCTAAGTCCTAGCTGATCGGCTGGGTCTTCTTTTGTTGCCCTGCACAGGAGAACGGAGCTGGAAAATAGGTTAGTGGGGTAGGGAGGGAGTGGGATTTTGTAGTAACCTTGCAAGAGTGGGGAGGTAATGGGGATTTTGCAGTATTTTTCCCCTGCCATGCCCACCAAGCCATGCTCACAGAACCAGTGGTAAAATTTTTTGAATTTCACCACTAGCTGATTGGGATTCCTTAAATGTACAGTCCCAGCATACCTCAAGGGTATCTGATTTTGAAAAGTTTATGCACAACTTTCTAGTCTTTGAAAAATGCAGTTTCTAAAACAGTTTTAGAAAACCTGCTTTTTTATGACAGCAAAATGTATATCAGAATGATTTCATGCAACGTTGGCAGTATTAAGCAGAGATTAAACTGATTGGAATTATGAAAGTAAGAATGATAATTTAGTTAACTTTGGGGTAATCATGCAGTTCAATTGCTTATGATGCATATTGTTTAGGGAAGGTGGGACATTGTAAATTTGTTACGATCTCATTTCACAAATTACACAATGTTCTAATGTGGCAGCAGTTAACTTTGCTGTGGGTGCTCAGATATTATTACAAAGACATCATTGATCCTCTGGGAATGGCATAGAGACATTTTGTCTGGAATCCTAAGTGCCAGAGATGCTTCTATGCACAATTTGAGAGTATGGCATACTTCTAGAATGGTTCAAAAGTAACATGATTAAAGCCTGCTTAGGGCAAGATGACAGATATTTAAAACTAAGGCAACCATTTAAAAAGGTTTGAGAATCAATATATAAACACAATTATGTGGAGATAATAAACTTGAGTTTTGCAGAAATACAACATTATTGTATATGTGTATTTCTGTATACTACCATGAAATGAGTTTAAGGGTGTTTGAAATTAGAGAAAAATCGAACAAGTAAAGTTCAGAGTATATACTAAAGTGGCATCTTTTAAGGTTTCTGCCATTTGCATCTGGAATCCATTCTAGAATTCTGGTGATCATCTATTATCTTTAAAAAATGTCCAATTGTGATCAGGAATTTAAAAAAAACAATTGCTCACCCAACCACTTTCAGCTTGGTGGGTGTGGCAGGGGAAGGATACTGAAAAAACTCCAGTCAGAGGTGGTATTTGCCAGTTCTCCGAACTACTCAAAATTTTCCGCTATCAGTTCTCCAGAACTGGTCAGAACCTGCTGAATATACCGCTGAACTCTGATAATGGTTGGTGCTTTTAATTTACTTTAATTTTATTCTTAATTCCTTTCACTGATTCCTTTTACATTGCATCTTTATATTGTTTTTATGCTTTTATACTTTTAACTACAGTGCCCAGAGTCACTCTAAAACTGAGATGGACAGTATCTAAATTTGATAAATAAATAAAATAAAACATGTTCATTTAGTTTTATTGACAACAATAAAAAATGGTTTGCTACTCATTTTTTATTTTTTTATTTTCAATCTAATCACACTCATAGTACTTCCCGGCAATTTTTATCCAAAGAGTGGCTGCACCAATAAATTAGAGGGGGCATAGAAATTTAATAAACGAACAAACAAAGATTGTTTATTGATGACAACTATTTGGGCAGTTTTAGGGATACGTACTGTGCTCTTAAAGCCCATGTCACACTGAACCAACGGATGCAAAGAGGATGTAAAATGGACAAAAAAGCTTGCCATCCGTTCGGGGGAAAAGCGCGATGTACTCACTGCCTCTGTTTTGCTTCCTCTCTATCCATCCAGCATCCATTTATGGACGTTTCATCTGCTCCAAAAGTTTTGGTTGCCGCAAAACTTTTGTGCGGAAAATATATCCATTCGTCCATTCTGCATCCGCTACGCATCTGCTAGGGCATCCGTTCTGCGTCCGTTACGCATCCGCGATATTCTGCTAGGCAATCCGCTACGCAATCCGCGCAACTCGCATCACGCTTCGGACGCAGGGAGGAAGCGGAACGGATGCAGAACGGATGCAGAACGGATGCCAAGCGGAAACAAGCAGGTTTAAAACGGAAAACACGTTCGCAGAGGGGACCTATCTCGGATATTAAGGATGTCTACAGGATGCCTAGAGGATGCCTAGAGGATGCTAGAGGATGCCTAGAGGATGCTAGAGGATGCAAAGGGACACCTATACTGCCTATAAAAAGGGGGAGCAACTGTCTGCATCTCACTTTCAGACAGAAGCCCAGCTGTGCAGACCTCTGCAGCCTTCATCTGACTCTTGCTCTTCCACAGCATCTTAGTCATGTCAACCGTGGATCGTAACACAGTCCTTTTGGAAGCCACCATCCTTCTGCAACAGTGCGAAGACCATCTGCAGGCTCATGTGAACTCTACTGCGAGAAGAAAAGAGGCAGCCCAAAAAGAAGTCTGGGGTCGCGAAGATGCGCATTCGCCAGAAGAGCAGAGTACGGACTGTACAGCAAGCTGATGGTGGAGCTCAAGGAACGAAGACACTCGGGCGCGTTCCAGAACTTCAATGAGGATGCCCAGCCATGTTTGACGAAATTGTGCAGCGGCTGACAACCCAGGTTGACCAAGCAGAGCACCAGCTTCCTCCCCAGCCTGGAACCTGGGCTCAAGGTGGCACTCACTCTGTGCCACCTGGCCTCCGGGACCGCCTACAGGAGCAAATGCAGTATGGCTGAGGGTGCCACACAACACCATCAGCATGTGGTCAGAGAAGTGGTGCAGGCCATCATCGAAGAATACAAGGAGGAGCTCCTCCAGTACCCCTCCACTGAAGAAGGATGGAAGAAAGTTGCAGAGCAGTGGTATCAGAAGTGGAACTTCCCCCACACCGTTGGAGCCATAGATGGCAAGCACGTGGCCTGCAAATCTCCACTTATTTCAACTCCAAGGGCTTCTTCAGCATCATCCTCTTCGCCATGGTCGATGCTGACTACAAGTTCATGTACATCGATGCTTCAGGCAATGCAACCTCATCATGGGCTTCCCAGATCCAGACCCGCCGCCCAACGACACGCAAATGTGACCTACTTCATCCTGGGGGATGATGCCTTCTCCCTCACAGTCTACCTCATGAAGCCCTACACCTCACAGACGCCTCACCCTAAAGAGAGGACCTTCAACTACAGGCTGTCCAGGGCAAGGCGGGTGGTGGACAACACCTCTGGCATCACTGGCCAACAGGTTCCAGGTACTTCTCACCACCATGCAGCATCGCCCAGAGACCGTGAGGAGGATGTGGAAGCTTGCTGCATCCTGCACAATCTCATGCGCACCCGGTCTTGCAGGAACAGGCATGTGGCCTCCAACAAGGCAATGGGGACATGGATCTGGGGAATGGAGGCAAGGGCGAAACCTGATAGACACTGAGGAACCTGGTAGCCGTAGCCCTGGTAGGTGAGGGGCTGTGGGAAGCCTTGGTATGGGAGGGACATCACCTGGGGTGGAGGAGCAGACCTGGACTGGGTGGGAGTAGGTTCCTCTGGTCTGGAGGGTTGTGGAGGAGCTCCGTGATCCACCACCTGTACTGGGGATCCTCCATGTCCCTCAGGGCCTGGTTGACATAGGTGAGGAAGGGCTTCGCAGTTGGAGGATGAGGAATCGGTGTGGACAGCTGAGAGGGGAGATCTATGCTGGTGGGATGGTTGTCTCCTGATCTCAGCAGGACAGTGTGGCTCTGCCCCTCCTGCTGTCTGGCTCTCTGCCTTTCTGTGGAGGTGGAGCTGGGTGGTGGTGGATGCGGCTACGACTGTGGTGGGACTCGATGTCTCTTTCTCCCACTGCACCAAGGAGTCCTCCACGCGCTCCACCACGGTTACAACAGCTGTCCGGGGTTCTCCGCCGTGGCACGCTCCACAGAAACCTGCCTGGAGACAGGGACTGACTCTCGGCCAGAAGAGTACTGGGTCTCAGAGGCTGCCAGAGAGAGAGGGTAGACAGAGGGGCTCCTGGTGCTCCTCGGTGGCGGATCTCACCCTCCAGGAAGTTGCACCTGGCCATGACTTAGGTCTCTCTGTCCGTCAGCTTAACCGTGGCCTGGCCAGATTTCTTCAGGTGCAGCTTTCCGTACCAGGTGTGCATGTGCTTCCACCAGCCAAGGAGCACCTCCGAAGTGTAGCCCATACTCTCCGCCTTCTCTCTCCAAGCAGCCTGCTTCCTTTTGGTGTCCCTGTACAGCCGGTGTCCCTTCGCCACAGATAGTCATTCTCTCTCAGCCACTCCAGCACCTCATCCTCGTGTTCCTCCTCAATATAGTATTGCCTCCTCTCCCGTCCCGCATACGCCTCTTCCTCCCTTTGCAGGACCAGATGGGCCCTCATCAGAGGGGCTCCCAGGTGGTAGGGGCTGCCTCTCCACACCACCACCACCAGCAGCACCAGCAGGATCATCATTCATCATCATCATCATCATCAGCATCACAGCAGCAGCAGGATCTTCATCATCAGCAGCAGCACCAGCAGCACCAGCACACCAGCAGACACACGGAGCACGAGCAGGATGAGCAAGACCAGGAGCACGAGCAGTACGAGCAGCACGAGAAAGTCCAGGAGCACGAGCAGGACGAGCAAGTCCAGGAGCACGGAGCGAGGACCAGGCAGGACCAGCAGCAGCTTCAGCAGATTATGCAGCAGAAGCACCACTGCCAGGAGCAGCTTCAGCAGAAGCTCCAGCACCAGAAGAGCGAGCCCGAGCAGCAGAAGCGCCCAGCAGAAGCAGAGTCAGAGACAGAGGGGCGGAGGGTGGCCCTGTCCCTCTTGCCAGGGATGGCGGCAGGTTGCTGAGACTTTCACTTCTTCCCCATGGTTGTGGGGTTGCTGGCTGGCAGGGAGGCTGGCAGGGAGGCTGGCAGGCACCAAGGCTGGCAGGAAGGCTGGCAGGCAGGCAGGCAGGCAGCAAGGCTGGCAAGCAGGCAGGCACCAAGGCTGGCAGGCAGACTGGCTGGCAGGAGGTCTGGAAGGCAGGCTGCAGGCAAGGCTGGCAGGCAGGCAGACAGCAGGCTGGCAGAGGCTGGCCAGGAGACTTGGAGGCAGGCTGGCAGGAAGGCTGGCAGCCAGAGCTTGCAGGCAGGCATGCAGGCAGGGCAGGCAAGGACTCGATGTATCCTGCAGCAGGTCTTTCCTCAAATGCTGGCCACGTGTGAGCTGCTTCCTTTATATCCGCGTGGCTTGCGCAATGCATCACCCCTGCATGCGCAATTAATGCCAGGCATCCATTCGGCTTCTGCTGTGCATCCGCTAGGCTTCCGCTCTGCATCCGCTTCATCCACTTTGCATCCGCTCTGCATCCGCTTCATCCATCCACGTCCGCTTTGCTGAGGCCCCCGGAAGCCCTGCGGATGTGCCATCTGCTCCCATCCGCTTCCATCCGACTAGGCTTCCGTTCAGCGACATCCGCTTTCCATCCGCCCTGCATCCTCCCCGCGTCCGTGTTATCTGCTCCGGTTATGCAAATTTTTGCCCCTTTTTAGAGCGGATAACAACAGATGGAACATATTGCTCGTCCGTTGTGTCCGTTTTGCATCCATTGGGCAGTGTGACAAGGCCTTAAGTTGCTGTAGTAGAACTGTGGCTTCAGTATTCTGAAAAGTTTTCTTCCTCTTGTTAAGCACAGAAAATTTAAATAGCATCAGCAAAAGAACACAGCAAAGATGCAAAATACCTCGTAAATAAATACCTAGTAAAAAATGTAACCACTTCTACAGCATCATTAAATAACAGATTTAATCTGAGCTTCAGGCAACTATTCCATTGTTTAATTCTCACTGTAAGAAAATTTCTCTTTAGTTCTAGGTTGGATGTCTGTTTAACAAGCTTCCACCCATTACTTCTTGTCCTGCTTTGGAGACTAAGTCTTTTCTCTGTATCAACCCCTCAAGTACTGGAAGATAGATGTCATGTCATCCCTAATCCTTCTCTTTGATGGACTAGTACCTAGCTCCTTCAACCTTTCATCATTTATCTTCCAGATTCATTATTATTTTTGTTGCTCTTTTCTGCACACTTTCTAGGATTTCAGCGTCTTTTTTTGCATTGTAATGACCAGAACTGGATGCAATATTCCCAGTGTGGTCTCACTACTGCAATATAAAGTGGTACTATCAATTCTTGTTATCTTGATGCTGTCCCTCTGTTGATGCAGCCCAGAAATGTATTGGCTTTTTTGATAGCTGCAACACCCTGTTAGCTCATATTTAAAGAGTGATGCATTAGAACCCCTGGATCCCTCTCTTAGTTACTATTGTTGAGCCAATATTGCCTATTCTATACCTATGCATTTGATTTTTCTTGCCCAAGTTCAGGATCTTACTTTTCTCACCACTGAATTGCCTATTGCTGGATAGGGCCCAATATTCATACCCTGTCAAAATCCTTCTGAATCTTGAGTCTATCTCTCAAAGTGTTGGCAATTCCCCAGCACTTGATGTCATTTGCAAATTTGATGAGTTCTCCTTCTATCCCTTTGACTAGTTCCTCGATGAAGATGTTGAAGAGTACTGGACCTAAGACAGAACCTGGAGATACCCTACTGCATGCTTCCTTTCATGAAGATGCATGTATATGTAGTTCCATTGAATTACAAATGCATTGCATCTTCTTAATGATAACCTCCAATAATTAATACACTGTATTAATTAACATTTGCATGCTTAATTATGGAAAACATGCTTTTGGGCCAGATGAAGAATACCAACATGTTATTTAATAAAACCAGTAATATAATTGTTTTTTTTAAAAAGAATGATTTGTCTACTTCTCCCCCCCACCCCATATTAGAAATGAAAAATTATTCTGGTGGATAACAAATATTTATTTTATCTTCATGGTTCAAAAATAAGGCAGAGTCCACTTTGACTTACCCCTTTAATTCTTCAATATTTTGCAATGATTTGTGCATTTATTTTATACATGGAAGGCTCTGACAGTCTCCTCTCCCCATTTTCCTTCTCTAATACTGTAACAGATTTTTGCTTTACCTTCAGCTGTCAGATATTACTTCTGCCTTCATTGATTTCATTAAGGAGCAATCATATATTAAGCACAGAGAAGTCACGTTCACCTGTATGAAGGGAGTTGATAAGGTAACCCAACTCTAGCATTTCAGAGCAGATTGTAAATGTGATGCAATTTATCTCCCGCAGGGCTTTTAAGATACATGAATAGTGCATTTTAAGCATGTTTTTTTGATGGACAAAGTACAAGAGCAATCAGATTCAGGTATAAAAATAGGAACAGCCTTACTGCTGGATGAAAATCCATCCTTATAGAAGAATGGAGCAAAGTGGGGATACCTTGATCACACTGTTCATATTCTTGAAGTCTTAGGAGACTTAAAACTAATCATGCTTCTGCAAAGTTTTAATGAAATATATGGCAAGTATTCTACTTTATGCCAAGGATCCAGCAGTATGATATTGCGTGACTTCAGCACACAGTAAATAACAGCAGCCATTGAAACGAAGATACCTAATCATCTCCAAAATAGGATATCCAGATAAATATAGATCTGTTGCCTGGAATTGTCAAAAAAGCAGGATATAAGTATGAACAGGGGTGGGCTGCTGGGGGTTCGCAGGGGTTCAGGAGAGCCCCCTAGTTAAGATTTTGTGCAGTTCAAAGAACCCCCAAATCCCACTACTGGCTGGCCCTGCCTACCCCTCTTCTCCTCTCCCAGGAGTCCTCACATGGCCCGTTTTGGATGCAGGTAAGTGCAGGGCATGTGCAGAGGCTTGAGGCAAAAAAACAGGTTTCCTGGAAGTTTGGGAAGGCTGGAAATGGGCCCATTTCTGGCTTCCAGAGAGCCTCCACAGCCTGGGGAGGCTGTTTTCGCCCTCTCAGAGGCTTAAGGAAAGCCTCCGAAGTTGGGGAGGGCAAAACGTGCCTCCCTTGCTGTGGTGCAGGAGGCTGACTGTGGTGCAGAAGCCAACTCCTGAGTATAAACATGATATAAATGCAGTAATTGAATAAAATGGAGACAGAATGAAATCATATTGTTATATATTTATTGGTATTCACATATTTTATAATTCTTTGATGGAAAACATTACAAATGTAGGGAATTTAAGCACAAGGCAGATAAAATATCTTTTTAATGGCATAAGTGAAAGACATCATTCTTCAAGGCAAAAAAGAGAATGTGCCAGACAGACAGGAGGAATCTAGTTCTGGAACGTCTAAAGAGCCAGATGGTCCATGCTGAAAACAGTGTTTCCTGCTGTGATGAAATTATGGATTACTGTATGAGTAAGAATGCAAGTAAAACCTGGAGATTTTTTATGAGCACAAGAGGCAAGATGATGTCAGAGATTGGAAAGAGGTGAGAAAAAGGGGCCATAGAGAACTGTAGGTCTTTTAGAGCAGAGCCCTAATACTACTTGAGGGGGTCCCTACTTTTCTACTTGCATTTTTACATGCTCTCACACTGCTAGGTTGGTAGAAGCTGGGACAAATAATGGGAGCTCACTCCATTCTGCAGCACTAGGGATTCGAACTGCTGATCTTTCTGATCGACACGCTCAGCGTCTTAGCCACTGAGCCACCATAGATATACCTTCAGGCAGTGCTGGCTCTTCAGCTTTGTAACGGAGATGAGCACCACCCCATTGAGCTGGGAACGACTAGCATGTATGTGCGAGGGGAACCTTTACCTTACCTTTAAGACCACACCTAGACTACTGCATCCAGTTTTGGTGACCACGCTAAACTCAACACTAAAAAGATGCTTAGACTCTAGAAAAAATGCAAACAGCAACCAAGATGATTAGGGGACTGGAAGCTAAAATATATGAAGAACAGTTACAGGAACTGGGCATGGCTAGTCTAGTAAAGAGAAAGACCAGGGGAGACATGATAGCAGTCTTCCAATATTGTCTGAAGACCAGACAAAGAATAATGGATAGAAACTGAACAAGGTGAGATTCAACCTGGAAATAAGGAGAAATTTTCTGACAGTGAGAGTAATCAACCAATGGAACAGCTTGCCTTCAGAAGTTGTGAGAGCTTCATTACTGGAAGCTTTCAACAAGACACCTGTCAGTAATGGTTTAGGGTCTGCTTGGGCATGGAGGTTGGACTAGATGACCTACAAGGTCCCTTCCAACTCTGTTAATTTGCATCTGAATCTACCTTTCCAGCTCTGCAGACTGGCAGTAGCAGCAACAGCAGGTGCCAGAGGGAAGGGATGGTTTCATGTCTGTGCAACTTAATTCTGCACATATGCAAATGGAACTTTGTGTGCTTGCTTGCCACTTGTGCAGCCTGGTTCCCAGAAGGCTGCGGATCAGTAACAGGCTATGGGCTGGGAGTTGGGGACTTCTGTTTTAGAGAAGCAATTCATCTTTTGGTAAATAATTTTGCTGGAGCAAAATTTTGCTGAAACTCCTCTTACCAGAAGGAGTACTACATCCTGTACTATTTATTTTTGTACAAGGTTATTGTAGAAAGTTTTAGTTATTCAGAATTCACTGTTCCTGTGAGGGAAAGAAACAAAGAATATAATACCCACCTTTATCATGCCTGAATCAGAAGACTTAATAAAACAGAACTGTATGTTTATCATTTTAGTGATAGTGATATTGAAAGTATACTTATTTATCCCTAGAATAAATTTAGAAGCAAATTTATAAAACTATACATTTAGAAAAAAATAAGGATATTTCTGACCAAGTACACTTAGTTTCTCCACTCTTGTACTTTGATAAACTATCTAAGCAGAAACCTAGATCTTAGTTGTGATCTTAGTTGTGATCTTAGTTGTGACCTTAGTTGTGACCTTGATCTTAGTTGTGTGTTGACACAAAATTGTTCTGGAAAGTAGAACAAATTTGTCATTTGTGTCTTGCTACTGGGGGTGCAGCACAAAATATGCTACCATGGTATCATAGTAAAAACTAATGTTCTTTTCTTTTAATCCAAGAATATTCCAAATAGATTCTTATGTGTGTTAAATTCAGAGAAATTGTGTTTTTTGGATTTTTTTTAAATTAATGATATGAGTTATTTGTTTGATTTTATTGCTGAGAGAATTTCCTCTTGAATTTCCTCTTGTATTCAGGTTGTTTTTTGTTCTCAGTGTGGGTAACAAATTCACATAATACTTGGATCAACCAGAAGTAATATTTATTAGAAAGCTGTTTGCAAAAAGCTGATGAGATTTCTTTGGCGCAACAATAAAAGTTCACACTGAATTACAGATCTCAGATGTATTTTTATACATCCTTCTCGCCAGACACAGGTCTTTCCTAGCTTTCCAACCACCTACTACCCCTAAAAGTATAAGTTAAGCCCTTAATATCACCCAAATTTGCTAAGCAATCAATCTCATCCCTTTGATCAGTTACCTTGTTACACAAGAATTATAAAAACATCATTTGGGAGAGAAGCCAATTTAAGTAAAAGCAACATTTGAGAAAGTTACTTAATTAAGTAAAACAACTTTGAGACAGGGAGTTGTCAAAATGGGTTTAAATTATATACATTCTTGCCCAATCAAGCCTGGGTTGACTATTACCTTTGTTGATGGAGACTTGATAACAGATTAATTGCTTCCCTTGTTAGCTCTGTTCTTAAGAAGAGAGATTCAGAAAGAGAGAATAAGCCCCCTTACAGGTTAATGTGTCTATATGTTAAGATACTAATTCTAAATAGTTTTATTCTATATAAATGTATAATATATTTTTTATAATCTATATAGTGTTCTATTTATAAGAGATTATGTCATATATTGTATTCTATCTAAACACTAAAATTGATTAGTTAGACCTGTGTTGCTAATCACCCAATGACTCTAATCCCAGTCAATTCTCATCTTCTTGGTATTCCTATCCTATTTTTCTGTATAATTCAGCACCTGGTATAAATCTTAAGCCAGGAGCTGGTATGTCCAGGGGTCACATATTGGTCAAACATGGCTGTTCTCTAGCTATGTAATAGTATGGCTATATTTTAAAATACTAACTCTAGGCAAGTAAACAAAGTATATAATACACAAGCTATATATGGTAGTCTATACTATGGAAAATTACAACCTCTTATATTGTATTTATTTACTATCTTGTTGGGTAGTAAATAAAGCCATCCACCTGCCCAGGCTCTTACTTGACCTTTAAGGCCCTGTCACACTGCCCAACGGATGCAAAATGTTAGTAAAAAGGACACAAGGATGAGCAAAATGTTCCATCCGTTGTTATCTGCTCTCAAAAGGGGCAAAAATTTGCATAACCGGAGCGGATAACA
>BHFT01053509.1:0-13406 GCA_004320025.1 Laticauda laticaudata
AGGATAAACAATTTTATATGATATGGGATTTATTTTATCAATGGTTAGATAAAAAGACATGGTGAAGAAATAGATTAGTAAGCATTACAATAAAAGTTAATAGATTGATAAAGAATACAATATAAGATTAAATCATAATGGAAATTAGAATATCTCGTATAAAATGATGGAAAAATAGTTAAATGAAAGTTTAATAATTGATATTATTTTAGCACAAGCTAGATTGATAAGATGAGAATTTACATGTGAGTAATGGTTAAAAAAAAGGATGGTGCAAAAGATTGTAACCAACTGACACATTGTATGTATATAATTGATGTTTTTATGTTTTGTTCATATGTTTGTTGTAAAATATAAACACTTTGTTTCAAAAAAAAATCGTGTGTGTGTGTGTGTGTGTGTGTGTGTACCGGAACTCCAGAGCCAGGCCAAATATTATTGTGTCCCTGACTTACGCATCAGAAGTAGAAGAATCTCATTGGTTGGCAAACAATTTTAGATAGCCGCCAATGGGAGCATCCTTATGGTCACTATTTGGGCCGGCGAAAAGGTCTAGATCCTGACCCATGAAACTGTCTCCTAGATGGACCACCTTGCTTATTTCTATCCCCAAGGTCAGACCTGTCTGATTGTGGCCTATATCCTGATGGTCTCTGGTACCTTGGGTAACGGGGTCCTTGGTAAAAGGGACAAAAGGATCCTCTACGAAGGGGCTGAGGGGACCTGGATTCCAACCTTCGAAAAAGAGAGGGGAGGATCTTTTACTTGCTCCTAGTTTCGATTAGGAGAGGGTCAAGTGCGCTGCCAAATAACTTGTCCCCCGAAATAGGGGCTGAGGCAAGCCGCCACTTATGTTTAGTGTCGGCTTGCCAATGTCTGAGCCAAAGTAATCTCCTGGCAGAGATTTGAGAAGCAATGGCCCTAGACGAAAACTTTACAGCAGTAAAGGTAGTGTCCGCAGAAAACTGCAGCCGCAATCAACTTGGCAACATTTTGGTGTGCCCTTATGTTAGAAGTTGGAATAATATTCCTCAGGTGGTGAAGCCATCTAAGGGACAACCTTGTGAAGAATGAGGCAGCCATGGCCGTTCTAATGGCCCATGCGTCCGATATGTGCACTCTGCAGAGAGCCAGTTCCGCCCTCTTCTCCAGGCTTGAGAGCTTCTTCTGCTTTGCTTGGAATGGTGGAAGAGGATGCTAGGGCAATGATCGGTTCATCCACTTCTGGGGTATTTAGAGAGTTTGAGAACTCGGATGCCAGATTATAAAATTTTTAATCATATCCTGTGGGGGTGGGGTATGATGCTGAGGTGGCCCATTGTTTCTGTACTAAGTCAGAAATCATGTGTGGAACAGGAATCACGTCCACCTCAGTAACTGGTTGGGAGAATATTAGATCTTCTGATTCCCCTGGGATGTCAGCTGATTGGGGGGAGGGGCTCGGTTTGTTAAGGCGTGACATGTTCTTGGCCTTGAATCACAAGGATTTAAATAACTGTGGGTGAAATAGTCCCGTAAATATGGGCTGGTCGGGTGTGAGGCCCTTGTCGTCCGACATCCTCCTCTCCAGAGGGTCCACCTCTGACAAGCCCTGGTCTATGGTGTGGACTGACCCCTCTTCCATTTGATCCATTGGATCCAATCTGCCTCCCAGTTCCTGTGGACCCTGTGGAACCCTGTCTGTAGGAATAGAGAGTTCTACCCGGAGGGGGTACCTGATGGAAATGTTGATCCATGATGTCGAGAAACCACTCTGAGAAGGACCTGCAGTCCGAAGCTATGAATGGTCATCTTGTCCGAAGCGCCTGCTGGATGCCTGCTGTTATGCCCTTTTGTTGGTGGAGATTTCCTTTAGGAGTTACTCTTCCTGGCGAAGGCCAGCTGCAGTCAGTGTATATGTTGTCTCTGGAGCCCTTCTTGGGGGAGGTACATTGGATGGGGCCTCCTGGGGGGGCCTGCACAGCTATGTTGCACCTTCTGGACAAGTCCAGAGGTGTGGGCAGAGGGCTTGTGACCTGAGTATTGTTAGACAGAATTTGTGATGATGATGCGGCCTGTTCTGTTTCTCTGGCACGCTTTTCGGCTTGCTTTTCTAAGGCTTGATGGCATCTGCGTGTGTCCTTCTTGGCCTCCTTTGTTGGCTTTTTTTTTTTAAATTTTATTGATTTTTTAAAAACAAACATAAAGAAACAAAGCATAGAACATAAAAACCTAAAACATCTTTTTTGAAAGCAGCCTGATTCCAGGTTACATCTCTTCGTACAGACACAAGTTCAGGTTCAAGCTCATTTTTATATACCATTCCATATCTTGTTACCATCTCTAGCATTTTCTATCTAAGCTTCTCTCTTTTAATTTTTCATTAACTTTAATTTTATTTATTTTCATCTCAATTCAAATCACTGGTACTTAATATTCTTGTCTGCCTGTTTTCAGCTGTCTATTTGTCTTCTCTCATTAAAAAAAAACAAACATACAACAAAACATAGACCATAAAAAACATAAAACATCTTTCTTTTGTGAAAGGCAGCCTAATCCGGGTTGAGTATTTCTCATACAGACGACAAATTACAAAGTTCAAATGCTCATGTTTTTGTATTATCACCATTCCCATATTCTTATTACCATTCTACATTGTTCTATCTAAGCTTCTCTTTCCGTCTTTAATTTTTCTTGTATTTATTTTATTTTATTTTATTTTTATTTTATTTATTTTGTTCTCAATTCAAATCAAATTGTACTTATATTCTTTTGTGTCTGTCCTGTTTCAGCTGTCTATCACATCTTGCTCTCATGTAAACAGTTACAAAATTTCTCCTGTAAATCACTAATTAGAGTATGACAACCTTTAATATGTTTCCCCTAAAGTTATAAGCGACTTAATAACATAACTTCAGTTGGATTATGTTTGGTACATTCTAAAACTAACACAGTACAATTTTTAAAAAAAGGGAAAAAATTATAAAATATAAGCTAATGTTAAATAAACAATCCAAGACACAATTCAATTCTATCATGTAATATTAATATTCCATAAGTTAAATCTTTAACATTTTACACAATTACTCTTCAAACAGATATACTTCTATGGGAACACTTATCAACTAATTGCTTTCCCCCCCACTTCACTTATATTTTAATAAAACATTGAACAGTTAAAATGTTTCCCGTTCCTTCTAATTCAATTCTCTCATTTTATTTCAGTTTCCTTTTTTTAATTCTCACAAAGAAGTTTCATCACTGAATTACACTATTTTAACCCCACACTTTTTAATCAATAATGTTATTTGTTCAATTTTTCTAACATTATTTCTAATAGCCACAATACTAAGCAATAAATCTTATGTACCCTTACAGAATCCATTTTTCAATAAATATTTCACACCATTATCTCTGGAATAAGTCCTGTTTTCTTTACATTTGCTCCAAACCTTTGTATACTTTCTCTTCCTTCCTTCTCACTTTCTTCTTTTCTCATCCCACTTTTTACCCCGCTTTGTCTCTCCGCCTCCATTTCCTCTCTGTGTTGCACATCCTTATTCTGGCTGCTTTTCCAAACATTGATTATCAATTTTTACATTATTATTTTTCCCTTTTTTGGCTGTTTTTTTAAGTCTTAAATTCTCCATTCTCTTTCCCCCCTTTCCTCTTTCTTCCCCAGATAAGAGTTACTTGTTCATTAAAGATGGCTTCTTCTTTGTCCCACTCTAATTGCGCAATCCTTTCTTGTATTCTCATAGATGCAGATCACCATTTCTAAAAATTGAAAAACAGAGCCAAAAGAGTCCTTCCGTTCTTGTGCCTCTTCTTTCTATTTTTAAAATTCCATTTTCAGTTCATCCAGAAGTGATGCTATTGTAGAGTTTTCTTAAACCACCCAAATTGTTTTTAGTCATTCAAATATAATTTCCAAAGATTCCAATGTCACCAAACAGTCTACAAGCTGTTTCTTTCAATTCTTTCTTCTTTTTTCACTTTCTCTTCCTGGGGTTACTGTTTAGTTGCAGAGTTCCAGTTAAAATTTATCTTTTAGAAGTCTTATTTAAATTCAACTTTTAGTTCTTTTCAGTTCTAGGCAGACTCCTCCTTCCAAATCCAGCCCAATTTTTCCTCTCCCTTCCCTCTTATAACAAAAAACAAGAATTTTTTTTAGTGTTCAGAAATCTTTCTTATCCCCTTGGTATTTAATTATATTTCCAGTTTAGTTACCTTTTGGTGCCAAAGCGGATTTTTCCAATTTCTCATTCAGCTCTCTTCGCTGTCTATGTCCCTTTTCACTTTCATTCGCTGCTTCAGACTCTTCTTTGGGAGCAATGTATCTTTTATAAAATTTAAATTAGAGGATATCTTGGTTGTTACTTGCTGTCCCAGCCAGCCAAAATTTTCACTTCTTAACTTCCTCTTGCACTTTCTTTTCCAGCTGAGTGCTTCTCTGAGGCGGCCATTTCTGACCTCCGTTCTTACCGCCTTTGGGAAAGGGAATTTAGCCAGCTGAGGAGGAGAGATGTGGCTCCCCTCAACACTGCTGGGGCTCCCCCGTCTTCGCCACCTCTACGGGGTGGCTTAGCCCTGAAGCCAGCTGGCTTGGGGAGCTCCAATGGCGAGCCCAGGCAGAAACCGTGCACGATCGCGGATTCCTGCCTGCCGCCGAAGCCCTGCAAACTGGAAGTCTTCCTTTGTTGGCTTTTTGGGCTCTATGGACTTATTCCGGGCCTGAGAAGCTGCTCTAGATCTGGAACTGTAGTTGCCTGCCATGATAGTTTATTTATCAGGCTCACTAATTAAAGAGGCTGTGAATTATGGTGGCTGACACACCTAGGGGCCTGCTCCCTTAAGAAGCAGGGGATCCTTGGTATAGTTAGTCCCTCTTTAGTTTTTAATTATTATTTTGTAATTATGGTTTATAGGAATTTAGAAACGAATTATATATTTTGAGGAGATAAGGATCCTTCCTTCAATTTGGTTCTGGAATGAGTAACTTTGCAATTGATCAATGAGAATGTTTAAGAAGGAAATCTGAATTGAGGCCAGTTTTGGAAAAAAAATTTAGGAGCAGAACACCCCCTCAGACCAATCTCCTACAATAAAAGCAGAGAGGCCTGCAACTGGTAACCTGCACAGGTGTTTAAGGCCTATTACACACAGTTGAGCTGCTAAACAGTATCTGTGGGGTTGAGTCAGCAGTCTAACTTCACGACTACCCAGAGAAACTGGGAGTATGGAAACCTGTCCCCAGGAAGGGAAACCTAGAAGGGAAAAATCCTCCCACAGCCAAAGTTCGCAATCTGTGAATTTTTTTTTGCCACGCCGCTGGCTAAAATGGCAGCCACCTCATGGCGCGAAGTCAAAAGGGCAGCTATCACTGCCCCATCTGCCGCAGGCAAAACCACTCGGCGGGGAGTGTATATAGCCTAATTCTCTCCCCTCAAAGGTGTTCTATGGGGGGAAGCCTCAGATACTGTCTGTGCACTCAATGTTGAGAGCTGCACCAGATATTTGGAGGCTTTTGCCTCAGGATTATCGGAAGGGAAATGATCGGAGAGATAAGCCTCTGTTGTTTTGAGGCCACAGTCTCCGCTGCACTTGAGCACATGCTCTAGCAAGCGATCTGATAAGGTCCAATGGCCAGATGGTCTAAGGAAGGCCGTTGGAAGATACAGAGTAATAAAACGGGAGATAAATCACCAAACCTGAGTCTGCAATTTCAACAAATTATTCTAGCTCTATTCCGGCCAAAGAAACCACAACCTGATTCGAGGAAGGCTGAACTAAAACTGGGGACGCTAAGGAGGAGTCTCATGGAGGAAGAGGAGCATCCTCAAAATTAAGCCCAGCCTACTTAAGAAGAGACTGAAGCACCTCCCATTACTGGATGCTCTGAACAGCTTAGGGGAGAACTTGCAGATCATTTGCATTTTCAGGTATCAGACTAGTGGCATCTATATATCGCAGATTTTAAAACATGGCCTAATCCATTTGCCCTCCACATATATATTCACATATATTCAGACATATACTGTCTGACTATTCAGAGTTTCACTAAGTGGCAGCACGTAGACAATTTTGGTTGATCTGGGAAACTAAGGAGAGTCAATTTTGGTTTGTATTTGGATGGGAAAGCATCTAAGAATTCAAGAATTATTATTGACAAAATTGGGAAGTAAAATCCATAAAGAAATTAATGAAAATGACTTTGGTAGTTCTTGGAAAAATAACCACATTGATGCAATCACAAGGTCTTCAATTCTTTATCTTGCTTATGATGAATTGTGCCGCTATAATTTAAGGAACAGGAGTTGAGAGATGCAGAGGGAACTGGTTTTCATTCTCGGTTATCAATTAATTTCTAGGGTTACAGTAATGATTTCAGACAAGGATCTCAGACACCAATCTTGTGGAGCCTTATTTCCCATCCAGTGAACTTATTGTGTCATTGAATTTGGAACCCCAAAAAAACAGTAACCCAGAGTTTGAATGGGATATGCTGAATCACTGCTGAATGCAATGTTCTCTTCAGACTTCACTTTTTCTCCCCCATTTACCTTTCTATTGGTAATTTATAAAACAATCTAAACTCTTACATACCATAGGATATTTGTGTGAGACCATATATTTATAACTACATTGTTTTCAAAGTGTTATTCCAAATAAATTATTTTTAAAAAATTTGGGACAGTCATTTATTTTAAAGAAGTTTAAATCGTCTTAGTTTTTAGCATAATACTTGCACACAACCACCTATCAGGAAATGGCCTATGGCTAAGGATTTAGGTAATTAGATTAGACAAATTATCTTTTTCAACACAAAGCAAGGTTTCCCTCCCCAAAACAATCCTTTGTGCATCCTCCATTTTCCAAGCAATCACCACCTCTTTTAAAATGTATTGTCAAAGGTAATAATTAACACGCAAAGAGATGGACTTTCTCCTATTATTTGAGGGCAGGAAGGACTGGCCATATTGTCACTATGATTCAATACTATGTGGCAATTTTTAAAAGCTTCTGACCAAGAGGGAAAATAATATTAAGGTTACAACTAGTTTCTCAGCTTGGCATAATAGCTTAAAACTGGATCATAAAAGAGCATCCCAAACCAGAGTTTGGGAAAATATTTGCAGCTTTAAGATTGTATACAATATCTTCAACTTCAATTGATAGATGATACTACAAATTTCTGTTAAAAAAAAAAAGACTGCTCCTGACATTCTCAAATTGTGGATTAACTCTATTATCTTTTATGTTGGCCATTATATGAAAGTAAATAAGTGAATTATGTCTGAAATAAATATTCTTTTATTTAATTTTAATGAAAGTGGGTCACAAAATATAGCCTTATTTGCATTAGCTTCATCTAAATAATGTAGAAGTTAAAAGGCAGGTGTAGGATCAGTATTAAATGGAAATAGTAATGGTATTTCTGATACAGCAAGATTAAAGGTTTTGGGACTATTGTTGATGTCCCCATTTACTTTAGGATTAATTCTTTGGATTTAAATAAAATCCAAAGCTGCAGAGAGAATTACAGTGGGAACATGGAATGTAAAAAACACAAAAGTCAGTAAGCTTAATACAGTGAATGATGAAATGAACTGACCACACTGTCAATTGAGATGGACACGGACTGGAATGAGGTAATTTTCTGTAGAAAGATCACACCTTTTATTATATAGGACACTGTTACAGCTAGGAAGAATATAACAAAAACTATTTGGTTACAATGTAATCAGCGATCAAATAGTATCAATTAGACTATGTGGACAATGGACTATGTTTAATGTGACAGGTATCCAAGTTTATGTTCCAGTCATTAAATTGGGAACTGAGGAATGGAAAAAAATTGTTAACAATGAAGGTGAAAAGCAACTGCCACAGATCAAGAAGCACAAGAAAGCAAACTGGATGTCAGAATAAACCAATTAATTTGCTAAGAAGACAAAAGTCAAAGACACGAAAGATCAAAATTTCAAGAAAGAATTTAGCAAATAATTACACAAAGTTGTTTTAAAAGATAATCAGTATTACACCAATATCTGTAAAGATATTGAAGATGGAAACAGACACAAAAAACCAAGTAGTCTTCATTCATTTTGAATGAAGTCAATGAAGTGACTTTGAAAAAAATATTCAGGTGCCTGACTGCATTTATACCTGACGAAATCAAAATCTTGCAGTAATGATTTCCTCTGTAACACTCTATACAAGTGAAAGCTGAACTTTGAAGAAATAGAATAGAATATTGAAGTTTTTGAATTTTAGTGTTGAAGACTCCTGACAATACCACTGATAATGAACAAAACAAAATAAATGTATTATTGAATAAATTATCCCAGAACTCTTGCTCAAGGTACAAATAACCAAGATCAAATCATCATATTTCAGGCACATTTTGCAAAGAGTTAGCTCATGGGAAAGGTCTATGAAAGGTGGAAAGAAAGAAAAGAGAATGTTCAGCAGCAAGTGGATGGACTTAATTACGATAGCAATAAGTATGCCATTGGAAGACCTGAAGAACCAAGATGAGGACACACCTTCCTGAAGGAAATCAATCAATATGGTTACTAAGAGTTGACAGCATTTGATGGCATCTAATCTATCAATAGATAAAATATTTTAACTGTATTTTATATTTTTGTGATATCAATAGATCTAATTTCCTATAGCTATACATTTCCTATAACTGTTGAAACTTAAAATCTCAAGAATATATTTTACTTATGCAATATTACTTGGAAATAGATACAATTTACATTGTCCACCCAATAAATCAGAGCACTTCAGGTTTTACTTTTCATCTCTTTCCTAAGCATGTAACTAAAAATACTTCTTTGTGGCTTTTCAGCAATCACTTAAATGTTTCCAAATCTGTTGATGATAACTAAACCATATTCATAAACCTAAATAAAATATTTGTTGAAGATTGCACAATTTATTTGCACTTATGAGCTATTTTGACCACTTGGGAAATAATAAGGTAAGGACTTGTCTGTGTTTCATCTGGCCTATTATTATTGAATTTCTGTGTTTAAGAGACAAAAGGGAACCTCCCATCTCTTTTTCTCTTATGCTTCTCTTTCTTTAAAATTATATTTAATATAATGTATACTCACTGAGTGATTGTTGGGCTAAACCCAGACTCTGAATATGAGAAAACAATATTTTGAACATTTTTCTTTTTGAATGAAGCATGCTACTACTTATGTATTCAGTATTCTTTCAGCATTCTTTATATGTTCAGGACTACAGTTGCTAACAAGGGCTCCAGATGAATGTGAGGTATACATCCACTAGAAATTCACCTTCTGTTCCATACTAGCTTAAACATGTTGCCTATAATTATGGAATAGTTCTTCTGCAGCAGCTTTTGGCCTCATAAGTGAAGAAAGGTTATTTTAAACAAACTTTCCATTCTGTTTTCTATTTATTGTTTTCATTCATTCATTTTCATATTCGCTTTGCACTTTTGTTTTCAATCTACATAGTGATATGCTGTCACACACAAAAGAACAGGTCCACATGTTAAGTTCCAATTAAACTAATTTATTGCTCATGCTTATGGGCAGGAATCTAGCCAACGAAAGTCAGGACAATTTTGGCCACAAGATAATGGAATTCAAGAGGGTTGGATTTAGACCACTTGTAGGGATGATTCATCTGTTGACTCCATCTCAGCCTCTGCCACCTCTTCTCCTACATCTGTTGTGCTATTTCATAGCAGCCAGTGCTTTCACCAATCAAACCTTTTGACTTGTTCCTCAAAAATTCTTCTATTCCAATTCATTATTATTTCAACTCATTCCAGGAAAGAAAAGTGCTGCTTACTTTTTTCTGTCTGCTCATGTAAGAGTACATTTTTCAATCTGCTTTTTTCATCACCAAAATAAAGAAGCAATCACTTTCAATGTCTTCCCCACATTAATACACTAATAGGAAAGTAGAATTCTGAACAGACCAGTGTGAGAAGAAAACAGTTAAATAATCCTTTTCTTGTCACTACTGTTTTCAAACCATATCACTTTAAAAAAATGTTCTGTATGAAGTCTAATATAATTCTGGTAAGAAATAAAGTAATAAATAATCTTGTTAAACCACTAAAAGGCATGGAATAATTAACACAAAATAATAAAAGAATATTGCAAATACCTATCCAAAAATGATCCACTGTAATTTTTTTTATTCCAAAATATACAAGGTGAACGCATTCATCGTAGCTCCAGCTCATACCTGGCTATTAACATCAGCAGTGTGTTGGAGAAGTACTGTAGCAAGTTCTTTATGTCCTCTATCACATGCCCAATGCAGCAAAGCTCTACCCTAAAATATCAAGCAAAGGGGAAAAAAGTTAATTAAAATTTGGTAGTAGATCACGTATCAACATTATACCAATAAATTCATGCTAATAGCACAACTTGTTTTACTGAAATGTCTGTATAAATCAGAAATGTATTACCAACATCAGCCTGAAATGATCCTTTGAAAGTTATAAGCAGGACCAGAAACCAATTGCCATCACATTCATCCTATTCAGCAAAATGAATTATTAGGGGGTTTGCAATATACTGAAAATTAGCAAATTTGAAGAAAAATGTTATATTATACCAGTAGCTGATATATATATCTGCAATTTTGATTATTTCACTGTTTCCTTTTTTCCAAACTATGATGAAAAAAGCCAAATCTGAAATATATAAGGACACCTAGGGTGACATTTATTAATCCTATTCTATATAGTAGAAAAGAGAAGTCCTCTACGCCACCCATTATGCTTCAATTTATTCATCAGCTACTGCCAAAATTCCTTCTTGACAATCCTGTTATATTGCATTGATCAAGGTATTGATCTCAAGATATTTAATGATTAAGTACAAGTAATTAAAGCTCTGGCTTTAGTTTTTCCTAGTATAAACCACCTTGATAATGATACTATATGAATGTACGTCCCCACAGAAGTTTCCCCAACCCCTATTTTTTTTTCTTTCCTTCCTTCCTTCCTTCCTTCCTTCCTTCCTTCCTTCCTTCCTTCCTTCCTTCCTTCCTTCCTTCCTTCCTTTCTGTATAAATTCCCAATATTTTAATANCTGTATAAATTCCCAATATTTTAATAACTAAAACATTGGGCATTTTGTGTGGATTCATTTTCTATAAGCTATCTCTCTTCATAAAATCTTAAGTAAGTTTTTTAACTCAAGTACCAACATTAAAAATTCATATACAATCCTTTTAATGTCATTAAAATTTCTCACTCATGATCTTGGGGGAGAAATCGAGACAGATTGTGAAACATCCAGTAATTCACACGTACACTACAATGTATTATTTCCAGCTAACATGGGTGAATTGTAATTCACTTTTTTATTCCTGGCTCTGGCCCTCTGCCTTTTTTAGATGCAGTCTGTCATAAATAAATTTGGCATGTTAATGTTTGTTATTTGACCTTGAAAAGCACATATAGAAACTTCAACAAAACATATTCTTCCTGAATGTCTATAGACATTTACATTTAAGACAATTTTTTTTTAAGAAGTTGGCAGATAGCATAGCCCAGAGTCATTTCACTGAAGAAATATTTCAAATATTAACCTTCGTAATTACAAAGAACGATCTCTGAATTAAAGTTGTTTTCAAGGGATTTATACCCAGAAGAGTAAGTTTCAAATTACATTACATTTCCACATCTTTCCAAACTCCACAGATAAAAAATTAATTTTTTCACAACATCAACATTTTGACAAATAGCAACTTTAAAAAAATACCGTATGGAAAGTATTTGTTTGACATTTTCTGAATTCATATTGCAAATTAGATTAATCACCTGAAATATTCCAATATCTAAAGTCAAAATTTTACAACCTGATCAATATAATTTCTGGTCTAAATTGTAAGAATTCTTAATATTCACTAAATTCCAAGAAGGAATTGCCATTAGACAGTCCTCACTCACTTAAACTATAAATTATAATTGTTAGTTATTATTTTTATTATTTTTTCTTTTTATTTATAGTAATGTTTTTTTCTCATTTTAATTTTCAACATATTTCAATGAAGGTAGTATTTAAAGTAATCCAAATTCTGTTTCAAGAAAACTGGTGTCTGAGGTTGATACAAATGATATAAACTGAATAGTTTTATCTAAGCTTGTAAATCATGAAAAATGATACAGAAATACAAATTTTTACGAACCATTGGAAAGTTGACATCTTAAAAAATGTAAATAGGAAGCTGACAGCAACCTAAATATAATGGTTTTTATTCTTATTTTTAAAATGAATTTACAATGCATATAAAATTCTATCCCAAATACATTCCAGATGCATATTTGTATGTTATTTTCCTGCCCAGGTAATACATTTTTTACAAAGTCGGAAGGGTACTTCTTAAACTTTGAAAAATCTGGAATAAAAATGCAAAAATCTAATGTCTGTTCAATGACTCTGCTACTAAATCTTCTACCCCACGGTTTAGTTAACTGTTGCCAGGTTGGCCAGCTTCTGTAGCAGTTTCTCAGATAATCAGCATATAAATTTTGTTTTGCTGAATGTCATAGACCTTGTCAAAACAAAGCAAATGGGAAAGCTAGGAATTGTATTGACTTCTTAAAATTGTATGTGGATCAAGACAAAATATATAGGAATTGATCTTAATTCAGAGAGAAAGAGAAGACGTAGGCCTCAAATGGTTAAAAAAAGGCTGTCGTTTTTGAATTCAATTATGATGATACACTAAACTGTGGATTTATTTATTTATTTATTTTGATGGGTAAGGATTGCAATATATTACATTAATAGTCAAAAGGGATCTCTTGAATGCCTTGCATATTTATCTGTTGTCAACAGATAAGGCCCATTGAGAACAAAGGATATGTATGGAGAAAAATAAAAACAAACAAATGGACTTGATCAGGAATATGGTGGAAAAAAGGTGCTCTGCAAAAGTGGAGCTGATGGTTGTGGCCAAGAAAGGAGTTGAGGAGCAGACTGGTTCCTTTGATCTTCTCTAGAGAAAGAGAGTATGTGACTTTACCCACACTGTGCTCCATATGGTTGCTCCTTATGAGAAGGCCACAAGGCAGTGGTCTTCAGAGGGTGAGAGAACTAGGAGATAAAGCCCACGTCCCACTGCACCAACGGATGCATCCATTGTGTACTCACTGCATACGTGTTTCATACGCTCTATCCGTCGAGTATCCATCCACTGCGATTTCATCCACGCAAGAAGTTTTGAGCTGCACAAAACTTTTTGAGCTGATGAACTTTCCGCCGTGTACGATGTACATCTGTGAAACATACGGGCAACAAACGTTTTACGTCCGTTGTCATCCGTTAAACGTCCGCTGTATCCTCTAGGCATCCTCTGGACATCCTCGCAACTCACATCCGCTGCAGCTGAAAACGGAAAGAGGGAGGAAGCGA
>BHFT01053510.1:0-20082 GCA_004320025.1 Laticauda laticaudata
TAATAATAATAATAATAATAATAATAATAATAATAATAATAATAATAATAATAATAATAATAATAATAATTGGAGAATTGTTGGGTTCAGAGCAACTTTCTTCCCCATGGCTGGAATTGTAAATTGTATTTCCATGACCAGGTAGAATTTTTTTCTTTCAATTCTGCTGTAATAAACAAACTTTCTCTTGGCTGCAGATTACTGCAAAGGTTCTCCTTCCTTCCCATCCATCTTCCTTCCTTTGTTTGTTTTCTCTGATACAACTTAGCCAAATAATCTCCCAGCGAATGCAAACATCCCATAAAGTTTAAGTTTGCTAGACTCTGAACCAGTTTTATCAGGAACGGCTGGTGTGAGTGGATTTCAGTTTTTACAGGGCGTAAAAAAAAAGCCAATAATTATCCCCATTCTAACGGAAAAGTCTCTTTGGACTTTATGATCTGCTAACAATTAATTCCCACAACACGGTCTTATGCCCTAGGATGTCAAATCACGTAGTAGGGCTGTATTATTTTTATGCTTCTTGTATTTCTTATTACCTATTCCTTTAGCATTATAAGGGATTATAACTGTGTTGTTTGCATTTTAGGATTTATGTTGATTGCTTTTATTTGGTGTCCTATGACTATCACTGAATGTTGTGTTTATGATTTATGATGATTGTATTTTATGACTGTGATCATGATTTATCATTTATTGCTTGCATGCACACTGAGAGTTTATGCACAGGAGACAAATCCATTGTGTGTCCAATCACACTTGGCCAATAAAGATTTCTATTCTATTCCATCCAATATTTATTTTGTAATGTTATATTCTATTCTATTTCATTCTTATTCTATTCTATTCCATTCCATTCCTTTTTTAAAATATTTTTTTATTTTATTTATACAAACATTCCATCTTTTATTTGAACAGTTTGTTGTCTGGGTATAAATATCTTGTGCAATAACCATTATAGTTTATACATATTCATTGCTTAGCTCTTACTTAATATGAATCTGCATCATCTAATTCTTGTTACATTCCATTCCATTTCAATTCCTATTCTATTCTATCCTATCCTATCCTATCCCATCCCATTTTCTATTCTCTATTCCATTCCATTTCAGTTTAGTTCCCATTCTATTCTATTTATTCAATTCTATTTTATTCTATTCCATCCCATCCCTTCCCTTCCTCTCTTCTTTTTTCTCTTCTCTTCTCCTATTTCTATTCTATTCTATTCTATTCTATTCTATTTATTCTGGAGTCTAATGCTATTTATGGAATGAGCTAGGAACCCTAACCCCAGTTGCAACTGTTAATCAACAGATTAAATAGGCCCAAAACATATACCTTCTTAATCCTGGGAATTAGCCCTGCTGAATTTAGCAAGAAGCTTAATTGATCCTGGCAACATAGGGGTAAGATTCTTAATTCACCAAGCAGTCAGAAACAGGACGGTGTTAATGGACTGGGCCTGTTTCCCAAAATAGATCCGCCTGTTCAGTGTCGTGACAAAAGAACACAAAGGCACCTCACAGCCAAATTTTGCAAACTGCCCTAAAATTAGGTATAGCGGTGGAGGTGGCATCTAATGGGTATCAAAACTGGTGCCCTTCCTGGATCTGTTTGGAGTTTCTGTCTGTCATTAAAGAAGGACAACATGTCCCAGAAGCCTACATTTCTTCAAAGCTCAATTCCTTTATCTCTATATATGAAAGCCCAAGTACCACCTACACTCATCAGGAAATTCTTCCAGGACCATAAAGCACTACAAATTGAAATTTTGGCAGTTATGTTTCTCTGGGCTTCTAGCATAGAGGTGGTAATCACAGGTTTGAACGTTCTGGGAGAACTGGGTAGCAAGAAATTTTGAGTAGTTCGGAATATTCACCGTCTGACTGGCCCCACCCCATCTATTCTCGTGCGCTCCGAGTCCACAGCTGATTGGCTGGCGTCTTCTTTGGTTCGCCCCTGCACAGGAGAACAGGAAGTGGAAAGAGCAGGTTAGTGGAGGTGGAGGAGAGAAGGGGGATTTGCAGTAACTTTCACCCAGGAATGGGGTGGAGAATGGAGTTTTTTTTTACAGTTATTCCTTTCCTTGCCACATCAAGACATGCCACAATCTGGTAGTAAAAAAAAAATTGAATCCCATCAGTGGCTTCTTGGTGCTCACGGTTTTTCTGCCTTCTGCACAGAGTCGGATTTGTAAACTGGTACAGATGCAGATTAGATAACTCAAAACAAGGACATTCCATTAACAAATTACATTATTGTTTCATCAGGTATTATCCTCATAACTCATCCATTTGTGATGAAGGTTCTTCTTTAATGACCAAATCCCTTTGTATATCTTGCCTTGTAGTAAAAGCATGGTTATCTCCTAACCCATCTCGGTAGTGAGTAGAAAGCAGCTCCCATGAATTCGGGGGAGTTCAGACAAAAGTGAGGAAAAACTCCCCAACCCCTTCGAGGGTCGAAATTTTGTGGCCAAATCAGGAAATACAGGAGTGTGCCATCGTACATGAACTAAACATTTGCCAGGATACCTTGGACTACATTTATATATGCAGTTCCCTTAAGGGGAAAAAAACAGCTCATAATATCCTAAGTAACTATCCAATTCCCTAGACTGGCTGAGGACAGCACACTCACTAAGAAAAGGATTTTTTCGAAAGGACCATCACAGCATTAGTATTTTCCTATATTATTATTACATGTTATTATTAACATGCTCTGATGCTAAAGAGTTCTACTCCCCCTCCCCACCTGAAAAGAACTCTGTTCCAACTGCCAGTTGCCTCACATTCTGTTCCATCAGTTCAAACTGGTAAACATTCCACTCCTATGCTCAAGAGAGGCCTGGGGTTCCTTACAGTACTAAACCTCGGTACCTCACCAAAATGTCTATGTCTCCCACCTATAAAATTGCTTCCGGACTCAAGGTGGAGGTAGTGATATTCCTTTATGTGTTTCAAGCACCAACCACCATTGAGCCAACAGATTGTGAACCGAATTTCTCCTGCATAGCCTGATCACATGGTTTTGTCACAAAGCACGAGTATAGTAGTTCTTATACAGCAATTAACACGCTCTGATGCTAAGGAGTTCTGCTCCTCCTCCCCACCTGAAAAGGACTCTGTTCCAACTGCCAGTTTCCTCACATTCCGTAACCACAGTTCAAACCGCCAGACCTTTCATTCCTTCCTCAGGAGTGGCCTGGTGCTCCTTACAGTACTAAACATCGGTACCTCACCAAAATGTCTACTCCTCCCACCTATGGAACTGCTTCTGGACTCAAGACAGAATATTTTATAATTTTTATAAGTTTATAATTTCAGCCCTGGCAATGCAGTATCTTTATTCTGTACCCATCACCATAGCAGTCCTATTCTGGTGGCACTTCTGAAGATAAAACAGCAACATGTTATTTTCTCACATACATTGAGGAAGAAGGAATCCTGTGAAATTTATGAAGACTGGGACATCCTTGACTTGCAACCATTCATTTAGTGAGCGTTCAAAGTTATGACAGCACTGAAAAATGTGGCTAATGACCGTTTTTCACAGTGATGACCTTTCCAGCATCCCCATAGTCATGTGATCAAAATTCAGAGGCTGGGCAATCTGGTTCATACTTATGACATTAGCTGTGTCCCAGGGTCATGCGATCATCTGACAAGTCAAATCCATGGGGAAGCCAGATTTACTTAACAACCGGGTTACTAACTTAAGAACTGCAGTGATTCACTTAGCAACTGTGAAAGAAAGGTCGTAAAATGGGACAAAGCTCACTTAAAAATGCCTCATTTAGCAGCAGAAAGCTTGGGTTCAATTGTGGTCATAACTTAAGAACTGCAGTGATTCACTTACCAACTATAAAAGGAAGTTTGTAAAATGGGGCAAAACTCAATTAACGAATGCCTCGCTTAGCAACAGCAAATATGGGCTCCATTGTGGTCATAAGTCAAGGACTTCATCGGTGTTTCGTTTAAGTCTTGCTTATCACAGGGAGTAACAAAAAACAGTAGGGAGATTAGTTTAGTTTAGTTTACTTTATTGTCATTGCACCTGGTACAAAGAAATCAAACACCATCTTCAGTGCACATCATGACCGTGAAAATAAACACAAACACACATCCTTCACACATTGAACCGAAAACCCCCGACACAGCACCAACACTGCACTATACAGCAGAATTCAAGAGAGCCACTGCCCTGGGATAGAAGCTCTTTTTCAGCCTATTTGTCCTTGTTTTTATTGTCCTGTACCGTCTGCCAGATGGTAATAGTTCAAATAAAAAGGGTACCCAGGATGAGATGGATCTTTGAGGAAGTTTTGAACTTTCTTAAGGCAACAGGAGCTCTAAAGCTCTTCCAAAGAGGGGAGAGGGCAACCCAGGATCCTCTGGGCAATGACATTCACCCTCTGGAGTGCTGTCCTATCTACCACTGTGCAATTGACAGACCATACACAGGTGTAGTAACTTAAGATACTCTCTATGGTGCAGCAATAGAAGGTCACCAGCAGTTTCTCATTCATTTGTTGTTTTCTGAGAAGCCTCAGGTCGTATAATCTCTGCTGGGCCCTTTTTAACCAGGGCTGCAATGTGGGCACCCCAGGTCAGATCTTCTTTTATGATAACACCCAGAAACTTAAAACTGGCCACTTGCTCCACTCAGTCTCCATTGATAAACAAGGGCTGGATGTTACCTTACTCTCAGGTGTTGGCTTGGAGTAACCAGGAGAGACCCTTTTTTCAAGCCTATCTTAATAATAACCCCCAAAATTCAGAACTTTCCTTTAAAAAAAAAAAACAGAAACAGGCCATTGCAACCTGAGATGGAGACTTATCTGACCTCTGCGCTTAACAAAACATCTTGATTGTTGATTTGTTTCCTGTGCTTGCATAGAGTCACACTGTGCTGGCAGGCCTGACTCTCTATATTCTGGGTTCAGGTTTTCCTGGAATGGTTGCCAATCTGATCTTTCCTTGCTCTGGCCGAGCTTCTTCTTGTTAAACTTGCGTTATTGCCAGTGAAAATTACTCACACGCCATTAGCTCCCAAATGGGATACCATCGGCTCATGTTTTTTCTGCTTTGGGGCATCTATAGTTTCTGACAGTGCAAGGGTGTGTGTGTGTGTGTGTGTGTGCTCCTCAGTCCATTCCCCCCACCCTCCCCCCAAAAAGGAAAAGTCATTCTTTGCATGCACAAAGAAATAGAACAAATTTCTATTTGAAAACAACTTTCTACCAGAATGCAAGAATAATTCTGCAGTGACTGAAGAGATCAAATATGCTGGTGGAGTTTTTCCTGTAATAAAGGATGTTTGCCAAAGGCAGATACCATAGAATGAACAGGATAAACAGAGGTGACTGGGACCTAGAAACATGCCAAATACACACAACAGGGCAATCCAATCTCTGATAGGGTAGAGAGGGTATCCTGCTTGAGCAGGGGTTGGACTAGAAAACCTCCAGGGTCCCTTCCAGCTCTAAGCCTGATTGATTGGAAATAGAGCTGCGTTACATGTAATCCCCGACTTATATGCACTACTGAGCCCCAAAATTCTGTTGCTAAGTGAGACACTTGTTAAGTGAGTTTTGCCCTATTTTACAACCTTTTTGGCCACCATTGTTAAGTGAATCACCACAATTGTTGCCTGTACTGCAAACCAGAAGTGGCCTCCGTTGCTTCGTCAAGGACTGGGTGGTTGAGATGCACCTTATGGTTACGAACTTGGCAGGAAAGTGAGCACAAAACCTCATAAAACAATACAAATGTGTCTGGGGAGGAAGATTCCTATACAGCTAGTCCTCAACTTACAATGATTCATTTTGTAACCATCGTCACTGAAAAAAAGGGACCTACGAAAGTTTTTCACACTTATGACCATTGAAGCATTCCCATGGTCAGGTGATCAAAGTTCAGATGCTTGGCAACTGACTCATACTTATGACGGTTGCAGTGTCCTTGGGGGTCACATAACAAGCAAAATGACTGAGGAAGTCAGATTCACTTCACAATCGACTTAACAACTGCTGTGATTCACTTAACCACGGTGGCAAGGAAAGTCACAAAACGGGGCAAATCCCACTTAACAAAGAGAGCTGAAGAAGCTTCTTGAAGGAGAAGTGAAATGTCTTCAAAGAAAAAAACAGAAAGTCCAGCTGCCTCTTGGGAAAATAAAACACATTCGGGACACTTAACCAATGTTCCAACTTCGCAACATAAATGTTGGGTGTCAGATTTGGGTTAATGTCAGCGTTCCAACTAACTCCAACCCAATAAACTCTGAGACAATCATTTCCTCAAAGTTCCATTTTATGAGAGTTGTCCTATTGGCACATCTGGGAAAACCCAAATCTGAGAGTTCTGGATTTTCCCTTCCCAAAAGACAAATGAAAGATCCATCCCCTGCATCCATCAGTCCATCACATGGCCCGATCAACTAATCATCCCAACTGGAGACATCCCTCCAGACGCTCCTTTCCAGGTGCAGGGCAACATGTCCTTGATGTTGTTGAGTCTAATGTTCTACCCAGTGGTGGGATTAAAAAATTTTTTACCACTGGTTTTGTGGGCGTGGCTTGGTGGCCATAACTTTGCAAAGGATACTGCAAAATCCCCATTCCCTCCTCACCCCACTAACCTGCTTTCCAGCTTCGTTCTCCAGTACAGGGAAACAAAAGAAGACCCAGCCGATTAGCAAAGACTCAGGGGACAGAGAATAGATGAGAATAGATAGTCAGAGGTGGGATTGGCCAGTTCTCTGAACTACTCAAAATTTCCGCTACTGGTTCTCCAGAAATGGTCAGAACCTGCTGAAGACCACCTCTGGTTCCACCTCACTATGAAATCCCTCCTCGCAAATTCCCAGGCACTGAATGTGGCAGCCTCAAAGTTTCCAAGTAGAAAATGGCTTCCAAGGGTGACACTGGGCTTCCTAGTAGTCCTACCTTGAGGATTCCCCTGTACAATGAAGGCCATTCTGAATCAACCAGCAGGGAAAAAAAGGTCATCTGTTCTTTTTTATGGCTCAGAATTTTTCTCTGCTGGGTTCAAACCTTCCAAATATCATCTTTCTTCTTCTTGTTTTGGCCTCCAGGCTTCTGCCGGATGCCAGCCAAGTTGCATAACACATTTTACGGAAAGCAATTATTTTGGCAAGGCTGGGAATGAAGAGACAAGAAGCAAAGAAAGCATGCAGACTCATCGGGCGCAGGTTTCCTGCGGGAGGCAGAAATCAGAAGAATGTTCTTTCCAAAGAGGTAAATGTAGTATTGTAGCAAAGCAGCAATAAATTACTCTCCCCCCGTCACTCACCCCAACATTGTGGAATTTCCAATGAGGCAAACATTACTTTCCTCCATCCAAAAAAACAAAAAAGAAAACATGTGTTATAAAAGCCTGTGATGTAGAGTTCTGGAATTTAATTTAACCATGTTTTAGATTTGTTGAATTAATGGTTTCCTTTTATGTTTTCAGGGACTTTTCGGGAAACAAGCACATAAGAGACACTTTCTCCTCTTCCCTCAAAGTGCACATGATCTAGCCAGAGGTAATTCCCTATAAATACAAATAGTTCAGACTGATGACCACAATTGAACTGCTGCTAGTTAGCCCTGGTTTGAGTGAATCAGTAGCTAATTTTATCATTTTTAATAGCCAGTTTGATGAACCAGTAAATCCCACCCCTGGCTGGCCCTGCCCACCCTGCCCCTCTCCATTTTGGATGCCAGGTAAGTGCAGGGCCCACGTGGAGGCGCCTCCCAGAAGTTCTAGAAGGCCTCCGGAGCCTAGGGGCGCTGTTTTTGCCCTCCCAGAGGCTCGAGGAAAGCCTTTGGAGCCTGGGAAAGGTGAAAATGCCCCCCCTCAAGGTGCAGGAGCCCAACTAGGCCACACCCACCATGGCCATGCCCACCCAGCAATCGTGCAGAGAACCTGTTGCTAAAAGTTTTGAAGGCCACTCCTGATTGAACCCCCAAAACAGTTTCACCCCATTTTACAACCAATCTTGCCTTGGTTGTTAAGGGAAGCACTGCAGTTGATAAGTTAGCAACCTGGTTGTTAAGTGAATATGGTTCTTCATTGACTTGGCTCATCAGGTTCACGGGGATTGATTCAAGGGGATCACAAGACCCTGGGACACTGAGACTGTCGTAACTATGAACCAGTTTGCCAAGCTTCTGAATTTTGATCATATGAATGTGGGGATGTTGCAAAGATCATCACTGTGAAAAATAGCCATCAGTCACATTTTTCAGTGCCATTGTAACTTTGAATAGTCACTAAACAAACTGTTGTAAGTCAAGGACTATGCAGGAGAAATCTGGTTCATGATCTGTTGGCTCAGTGATGGTCAATGATTGAAACACATAAGGGAACATGGCTTCCGCTGCCTTGAGTCTGGATAGTTTCACAGGTAAGAGGCGTCGACATTTTGGTGAGGTACCGATGTTTAGTACTGTAAGGAGCCCCAGGCTGCTCCTGGGGAAGGAGTGAAACATCTGGCAGTTTGAGCTGAGGTAACGGAATGTGAGGCAACTGGCAGTTGGAACAGAGTTCTTTTCAGGTGGGGAGGAGGAGCAGAACTCCTTAGCATCAGAGTGTGTTAATTACTGTATAAGAACTACTATACTCGTGCTTCGTGACAAAACTATGTGATCAAGCTATGCAGGAGAAATGCGGTTCACCATCCATTGGCTCAGTGGTGATCGGTGATTGAAACACATAAAGGAGTATAGATTCCTCCGCCTTGAGTCCGCAAGCAGTTCCATAGGTGGGGAGGGGCAAAGAACTCCTTAGCATCAGAGCGTGTTAATTACTGTATTAAGAAAATAGTACTGATCAGATGGTCATTTTGAAAAATCTTTTCTTAGCAAGCACCTAGAAGCCCAGAGAAACATATGTGCCAAATTTCAAGTTTGTAGGCTTTACATTTCTGGAGATTTCCTGATGAGTGAGTGGTACTTGGCTTTCATATATAGAGATAAAGGAATTGAGCTTTGAAGAAATGTAGGCTTCTGGGACATGTTGTCCTTCTTTAATTACATTCAGAAACTCCAAACAGATCCAGGAAGGGCACCAGTTTTGATACCCATTAGATGCCACCTCCACCACTGCACCTAATTTTAGGGCAGTTTGCAAAATTTGGCTGTGAGGTGCCTTTGTGTTCTTTTGTCATGACACTGAACAGGCGGATCTATTTTGGGAAACAGGTCCAGTCTATAACTTTTCAGTGTCTCTGAAACTCTAAATGAACTGTTGTAAGGTGAGGACTACCTATTTTCAGGGCATCTTGGAGGAGGGGAGGAATCTCAGATTAAAAGAATGTGGAAGTTCAGATTACAGGGACACCATTTTCAGTTGAAGAGGAAATGGTTTATTTCAGTAATGATGTAAGAACTCACAGTTAAATTATAACAGGCCAATAAAATGTCTAGAGGAGATATTGATAAATACTGATAAAATGTGGTAAAACACCTTATTGTGCTTGGTTGACAAGGGTTCCTTGTGGAAATTCTGAGAGTTCGGGACCCTGAATATATCATTATAATTTTGATGCTGAACAACTGAAGAAGCTTCTTGGATGAGAAGCGAAACGTCTTTAAGAAAAAACAAAGAAAGTCCCTGTTGCCTCTTGAAAAAGCCCCTTTGGGACAACCTTGATCTGATTGGCTGAGAATCTTCACAAACATTTAGCTTCTATCACCATTACAGAGAAATTTTTGCCTTCAGAAATGGTTGGAGAACTTCAGCTTCCATTAGTGAACTTCAGGACACTCTTCTACCCAGGTTCTTTGCTCATAAATTCAGTGGAGAATCACAAAAGGCCAGGAGCATTCCCAACTTTTCATGTTTCTACCATAGCAAGAAGGGTAGATTCTTGGTTGGGGGAGAGGGGAAGAAGAACTCCAGTCTTTCTTGACTAACAACCTGCTGATCATTAATTTATGGTAACCTCCCTCCTGAGAGATGCTTCAACTTGTACCCAATCAATTATAGTGTCTAAATGGAGGTCAGCCTTGAGGAATGGCTGAAGTGAGATTGAGCAAGAATGGATGGATGGTCCCTTCACACGGAGGTCAGTCTTGAATTGATACAACATTGAGCCTTGCCATCTGATCCCAGTCCTTTCATCCAAGGGATTTATGAAAAATCAAAGTAGAACTGCAAAACAGGATGGTGGTCTTCTTTCATGAGAGAAGAGGGATAAAATGGGGGGAGGGGATGTCCCAGGCCTTCAACAGTCCAAGCTGAGTCATAATGGATCAGAATAAGAGAATAACAAGAGTTGGAAGGGACTCAAGAGGTCTTCTAGTCCAATTCCTTGCTCAGGAAACCTCCTATGTCACTGCTCAGGAAACCCTACACTTTTTCAGACAAATGTTACCCAATCTCTTCTTAAAAACTTCCAGTGTTGGAGCATTCACAATTTCTGGAGGCAAACTGTTCCACTGGTCGATTGTTCTAACGATCAAGAAATTTCTCCTTAGTTCTAGGTTGCTTCTCTCCTTGCTCAGCTTCCATCCATTGCTTCTTAGCCTGCCTTCAGATGGAGAACATCTTGACTCCCTCTTCTTTGTGGCAACCCCAGAGATATTGGAAGGCTTGCTATCATGCCACCCCTAGTCCTTCTTTTCATCAAAGTAGACATACCCAATTCCAACAACCATTTTTCATATGTTTTAGTCTCCAGGCCCCTAATCATCTTTGTTGCTCTTCTCTGCACTCTTTCCAGAGTCTCAACACCTTTTTTACATCGTGGCGACCAATACTGGATGCAGGATTCCAAGTGTGGCCTTACCAAAGCATTACAAAGTGGTATTAACACTTCACATGATCTTGATTCTCTCCCTCAACTATCCAGGGTCCCACTAAATCCAGAAGGAATAAGACTATATAAAATGTTTTTTTTAAAAAAAAAACAAAAGACAAGTAGAGAAAGGAAGTGTAGACCATGACTTTCAAGAAGTAGGTCAAAAGGTGAGATTTCAATTGCATGTAACTGTCATCTTGACTTTTTAACCCTTCCTTCAGAACATCCTTGCTCAGTTTACAACATTCTGTTGGGTAATTAGCACAATGTACAGATTAACAGAGTTGGAAGGTACCTTTTAGGTCAACTAGTCCAACCTCCCTCCCACAAACAGGAGACCCTACACCATTATGGCAGTCAAATCTCTTCTTGAAAGCCTCCAGTGATGAAGTTCCCACAACTTCCAGAGGCAACTTCTGTTCCATTGGTTGATTGTACTCGCTGTCAGAAAATTTCTCCTTATTACCAGGTTAAATTTCTCCTTGATGCCTCTCTCATTGTCTGTGGCATGGCTTCTTTCGATCTTTTGACTTCTGCCAGCATGAAATGAAATTTTCAAGTTGCCCTGCCCCTTAGAATGAAATGAAGTCTGCCCTGTTAAATTTCAGATGGACTGATGCAGAGGTTTAAGGCAAGTCACAGTCTTTTCTGGGAATTTTTCAGAAGTTGAATTGTTTCTATTTGGGGACCTGAGAGAACAAATTTCTTTCAATGAGCAGATGGTTGCCTTAATTTGGGGGGAAATTAGAAAAAGGACATTTGGGGGAATTTCTGTGCCTAGGCATCTTTCATATTGTCTTGGAACAAATGAAATATATTTATTGCGCCTTCTTAAATAGTCATCTGAGTAGTACTGTCCAAATGCATTTTGCTTGTGGTGGTTATATGATCAGCATTGACTCTTTATTTACAACAGCTTTAACTGGGTTATCTATTTGACAGCTTTTTTTGGGGGGGGGTTGCACACAATGCTTGGAGCCACAAATAACTTTAAGTTAAAAAAAATCAGTCTTAGCCTATTGTTCATATATTTCACCTGTCTTGATTAACCCAGCTATGCAAACAAATCCACGCCATAATCAAATAATGTTTGGCAAAAGACATCTGATTTCACATCACCTTCCAAGCCCAACCCTTTGCTTATCAAGGTTTGAAAACAGGAGAAGGAATTGAGAAGGCTATTTCCTGTGAAAGGAACAAGAGTTCCCAGGAACAATGAAAGATGTGAGCTTCACCTAGATCAAAGAGGCAAAGTTCTTGTTCTCTCCATCAATACAGGACGAAAGAAATAAAAGGATAGTTTATTTAGAGCAAAGAGGAGCCTTTCAAAGGGAGCATGGCAGAACCCATCTGTAGCAGGAGATATCCTATTTAGAGTGAAGTGTGGCCCATCTGCAGTAAGGTACAGGGGTGGGATTCAAATTTTATAACAACTGGTTATGTGGGCATGGCCTGGTGGGCATGACTAGGTGGGCATGGCTAGCTGGGCACGGCTAGGTGGGCATGGCCATGTGACAGAGTGGACATGGCTTCTTCTTTTTCTTTCCTTTTCTTTTCTTTGGCACGCCCCCTCCTAATTTTTTGGGCCTTCTGGACCTCAGGGAAGCCTCCTGGGATGGTGTTTTTGTTCCCAGAAACCTTCTCTGGGGCCCAGGAAGACAAAAAATGAAGGAGATGGGGGGTGCTCTGCCCCCCTCTATTTTTTGCCTTCCTGGGCTTCAGGTTCTCCAAACTGTGCAGAATCATAACAACCAGTTCTATAGAATGGTCCGAACCAGTAGAATCCCACCATCTGGTGAGGTATCAAAGGAAGAAGGAAACATCAGAAGAACTTCAGTATGGTTCCAGGAACCTGGTGACCACCTTCTTCTTCTTCTTCTTCTTCTTCTTCTTCTTCTTCTTCTTCTTCTTCTTCTTCTTCTTCTTCTTCTTCTNTTCTTCTTCTTCTTCTTCTTCTTCTTCTTCTTCTTCTTTTCTTCTTCTCCTTCTCCTTCTCCTCCTCCTCCTCCTCTTCCTCCTCCTCCTCCTCCTTTTTCCATATCCATCATCAGATGTTGGCGATCATATTGGCAATCCTATTTTACCAACAGCCACACAAAAAAGTGCTGCTGAGTTCTGTCCAAACTAGTCCCTTAGATTTTGAAGCCATGGTGGTCTTCTTCTTCCTAAACCTCGTTGACCTTCAATATTTCCCTGGAGGATTCAGTGAAGTAGGCTGTATTTTTCCAGGTGTCGCATCACATGTCCAAAATATTCTAACTTTTGTTTTTACCAAGGCCAACTTTGTGTAAAAGCTGCAGTTGAAGATGACCAAAGACAAATTAAATCAACACAACAGAGTGTCTGTGGAGATTCTCAATCATCCATGGTCATGGTTTTCCTGAACTGAAGAACCTTCTTGGATGAGAAGCAAATTATTTTCAAAGAAAAAACAAAGTCCAGTTGTCTTTTGAAAAAGCACCTTGGGTACAACCCAGCAGAGGTTCCTATGTAGCAGAGGTGTATTCAGCAGGTTCTGACCAGTTCTGGAGAACCAGTAGCAGAAATTTTGAGCAGTTCAGAGAACTGGCAAATCCCACCTCTGACTTTCTCATCTATTCTCTGTCCCCTGAGTCTTTGCTAATCGGCTGGGTCTTCTTTTGTTTCCCTGTACAGGGAGAATGGAGCTGGAAAGCAGGTCAATGGGGTAGGGAGGGAATGTGGATTTTGTAGTATCCTTCCCCTGCCACGCCCACCAAGCCACACCCACAGAACAGGGAGTAAAATTTTTTGAATCCCACCACTGCTAGGATCAGATTTTCTTGCCAATATGCCTCCACTTCTCTGCCATCTGCCTCATCCCAGGGGTGTGTGTCACACACACAAAAAAACAGAGTTTCTGTTTTTTCCCTGTCATAGCTATCACCTTCATGTTCTGACCACATCCTGCAGACACCCACAACTCATCCTAAAAGTAAATAGCAGCTTTCAGAAGTGTAAGAGCAATGATCATCTGACACTCCGTCCCGTGATTTTCTGTAATTAAACAAGTGAACTTCACCAACGATCTTCAGCTTTCCTCATGTCAAAATGAGACTTTTGCTCCTGTATGACCTCAGCAATATTACATTTCGTAGGGCAGGGGCATCCTGTCTGAAAGCAAAAGTTTTAATCCCCTGTGGGACTCTACTCTTTCAAAACAATTGTGTATGACCGGCTTCAACCTCCAATGGATTTTTAAGATAATCCTTGGAGCTAAAGATGGAGTTGAATTGAGGACAAGGTCTATGACAACATTCTGGTAGACTTATTTGGCTTATATTGAAAAGGTTTCCTTCCCACTGCATTCTTCCAAAGTATGTTTTGACTTCTTTACTACAAGGATAAGATATCCTATAGGTCCCATTTGCATGTATTAATATACAGTATCAACAGACCCCTCTCATCCTGGACATAAATTCTTTCAACTTCTCCCATCAGGATGCCGCTATAGGGAATTGCATACCAAAACAACTGGACACAAAGACAGGTTTTCCCACCATGCCATCACTCTGCTGAATGCATAATTCCCACAGCACTCTCTTATGTTAAAGGATATCTAACCATGTAATAGGACTGTATTACTATTATTCTTCTCATTTTTCCTATTACCTACTCCTGTTAGTATCTTATGACTATCACTTTATTGGTTGTACCTTATGATTTATAACTTTATTGTATGTATGTATACTGAGAGCTTATGCACCGGAGACAAATTCCTTGTGTGTCCAATCACATTTGGCCGATAAAGAATTCTATTTTATTCTGTTCTGTTCCATTCCTTATTCTCTTCTTGATGCTCTCTGAGCTTGGTTGTTTTCTTGTAGGCATTTCATTACCAAACTAGGCAACATCAGTGCTCTCAAGTTCAAACCTTTTGTCAATGTGCATAACATGTGTACAGTGAAATTGAATGAGCTTCCCTTGGTGCAACCCACCCAAGAACATGGAAAACATCTCAATAAATCAGTAAATAAAAAGAAATCCCGAACCCCAGATAAGTAATTAACTAGCACACATTTATACATATGCAGATATTAGCATTGTATGATGTTACTTAGTTGAATAATGAAATGTCTGCAAGAAAACAACTAAACTCAGAGAGCATCAAGGAACCCATAGAGGTCCTCCTCTCTGCACACTCCACCCCATTCTAACACTGATGATGTTACCTAGTTGAGCAATGAAACGATGGACTTTTTTGAGAATACTTACAACATGGTTCTGAAATTCTAAGGGGGCAACCCCAAGTCATATAACCCACATGTTGTGCGCTCAACAACTGGCCTGCATTTATGGCCTTTTGCAGCTTTGTGTGATCACATGACCACATTTTACAACTTTTACTAAAAAACCTCTGGTTGTTAGCAAATTCAGCTTTTAGCAAACCATTGGTTTACTTAACAACTTTGTTGTTTCACTTAATGAGTGCTCTCAAAAAGGTCCTAAAATCAGGTCAGTCATGAGATTAATCCAGGGGTGGGATGCTACTGGTTCTACCTGGTTCTAAAGAACCAGTAGCTCTGAAGAGCAGCAGACACTGAACTGGTTCTTTGTTTGCTGCTGTTTGGCCGGGCTCTTCCCTGTCTTTTATTTCCTGCTTTTTCAACCTCAACTGCTTTGCACGGCACAGCTGAGGTTGAAAAAGCAGGAAAAAAGAGGCTTTTCAAATGTTGTGCACCTGAGCGCAGTGCTTTTCAGCTCTCCGGGGCGGCAGAGCTAAAGGTTTTTTTGGGTGCGTGCACTGCAAAACATTGTCACCGAACCAGTGGTAACACTGGTTAAATCCCACCCCTTGGTTAATCTGATTTACAACTGTCATGACTTACAACCATGACAGGTGAGCTCCATTACAGTCATAATCAAGAACTCCATGTATCAAGTTTGAAACATCTCCTTCCACATCTTGCCACAAGGAAGCAGCATTGCTTCACAAATAGATTGGATTTTTCTTTGTAAGTAAAATACTTCTGGAGGAAGCACCATGGACACAGAGGGAAGAAAATGACCCTTAAGGTGCCGAAGAATTTCCTCTGCTTCTGGGTTTACTTTAATTTTTTTTTTCTCAAAAAAAGAAAATCATTAAATTACCAAAGGCTGTGGTAAACACAAACCCCTCTGCACTTCTAAAATGGGGCAAAAATGTGTAGAAAAAGTACTTGAATCAACCACATTTGACGCATTTTCAGGACAGCGTTAGGAAAATAGGTTGCCATTGTCTGACTTCAGGATGTTTTTCTGATTTTCTAATCAAGCCAACAGATTGTTTCCTGTAGCTCCCATCCAGCTATCAACTAGATCTAACCTTGCTTAGCTCCTCAAGAGCAGCCAAAGTCAACCAGATGCTGCCAATTTTTTGTAGGTATGTCACATTTCCTACTCCATTTAAGCCCCTGGTGATTTTGTGAACACATCCACGTAGATTTCTGGCTGGCTATGTAGAAACAATTCTTCCACAATAGTTTCCTGATTCCTGGGCTAGTTTCAGCTCTGCAGTTTCTTAGGAATTGCCCACCCCATCCAAGGGTTAGCCAGCCCCAGTCCTGCTTAGCTTCCCTGGATCAGCTGCAGGCTAGAATAACAGAGTTAGAAGGGACCTTGGAGGTCTTCTAGTCCAACCCCCTGACTGGGCAGGAAACCCAATACCATTTTAAACAAATGGTTATCCAATTTCTTCTTAAAAACCTCCAGTGTTGAAGCACCCACAACTTCTGGAGGCAAGTTGTCCCACTGATTAATTGTTCTGTCAGGAAATTTCTCCTCAGTTTTAGTTTGCTTCTCTCCTTGATTAGTTTCCATCCATTGCTTCTTGTCCTGCCTTCTGAGGTTTTAGAAGATAGCTGGATTCCCTCTTCTTTGTGGCAGCCCCTGAGATATTGGAATACTGCTATCATGTCACCCCTAGTCTTTCTTTTCATCAGAAAAGAAAGGATCTTTTTTTCATCAGAAAAGTAAAGGATCCCCTCGCATATACATGCTAGTGGTTTCTGGCTCTGCTGCTCATCTCCATTACAAAGCCAAAGAGCCAGCGCTGTCCGAAGACGTCTCCGTGGTCATGTGGCCAGCATGACTCAATGGTGAAGGCACACGGAACGCTGTTCCCTTCCCACCAAAGTGGCCCCTATTTTTCTACTTGCATTTTTACCTGCTTTTGAACTGCTAGGTTGGCAGAAGCTCGGACATGTAATGGGAGCTCAATCCATCACGCAGCGCTAGGGATTCGAACCGCTGAACTGCCGAGCATTCTGATTGGCAAGGTCAGCATCTTAGCCACTGAGCCACCACATCCAGACTTGTCAGACTAGACATACCCAATTCCAGCAACCGTTCTTTATATGCGATATGATATGCTATCACCTTCTTTAATTTAAAACGAGTGTTTCCCGACCATGGCAACTTTGAGATCTGTGGATCCTTTTTTTTTCTTTAAACTTAACCGCTAAAGAATATAAATTTTCCATCTACCATTCAGTCAGAACCGAAGAAGCTTCTTGGATGAGAAGTAGAACATTTTCCCGTAGAGGAAAGAAAAATAGTCCAGTTGCCTTTTGAAAAAGCATCTTTAGATGAGGTAGACTCAAAATATAGTAAAGTTTGGAAAAATGGTATAACTGGATATTAGTTATTTTTTCATTATTCATTATTCATTTTATCATTATTCCCTGATAAAAACCAGAGAATACAAAGATAAGGAATGAAAAAAAATAAAGTGGTTAGTTTAAGAATATTTACCATAAACAGGAAATGAATATTAGAAAAATTGTTTTTGAGAAAAGAACACACCGTCAAATTGATTAGAAATATAGTATATATGTTTGATGTTTATTTGTTTTGTTTTTCACATTGATTTTGTTTGCAATGAAATGTCTTATATTATGCATTGTATATACTTTTTAAATCTTTAATAAAGTTTATTTTTAAAATAATTAAAAGTTACGGTGGCACTAAAAGTGTGACTTCTGACCCTTTTTCACACTTATGACCATTGCAGCATCCCCAGGATCTTGTGATCAAAATCTAGACGTTTGGCAACTGGTTCATATTTATAATGGTTGCAGTGTCTTGGGGATCATGTGATTTCCAGTTCTGACCTTCCAATGTGTTCTCTTGCTTGAGCAAAGGGGTGGACTTGAAGACCTCTAAAATCCCTTCCAATCATATTATTCTGTTGTTCTTGTTAGGAAGAAACTTTAATGCAGGTAAGTCCTCAACTTGCAAGAGTTCATTTTGTGCCTGTTCAAAGTTACAACGACAATGTAAAAAGTGACTTGTGGCCATTTTTTATACTTACAACCTTGCAGCATCCCCATGGCCAGATGATCAAAATTCAGAGGCTTGGCAACTGGCATGTATTTATGACTCATGCAGGGCCATATGGTCATCTTTTGTGACTGTAGAAAGTCAATGGTCACCCACCCACCTAAAGGAGAAATGGAGAAAAATCTTAAGGGACACAGAAACTAACCCCAGTCTCCCTGCCCCAAGCAGAAACTGAGGAGGCCAGCTTTTAGAAAAGCAGATTTGGTAATAGCAATAGCCCTTAGACTTACATACTGCTTCACAGTGCTTTACAGCCCCCCCCCAAGTGGTTTACAGAGTCAGTATATTGCCTCCAACAATCTGGGTCCTCATTTTACCCACCCCAGAAGGTGTCATGCCCCGTTGGAATATGATTCCGAGGGAGAGGTAGAAAAGCTAACAGGGAGTGGGATTGTGACTCTGGTAGATGTGGAGGAAACTGGGGAAGGGCACAGTTCAGCTGGCATTCAGAAGAAGACCCAGCGCGCCATAGGGCACATCAGGGAGGAATGGATAAGGAGCAACGTGGGTTATGGGGAGAAAAGGCCTGATTCCCTTAACTTAGCTGTGCAGCTATGAAAACAGGATAAAGAGGGTGTTTGCCATGGCTCCTTGCGGGAAGGAAAGCATGAATAATTTTGGGTTTGTCAACGTCTTATCTGAGTTCTGGCATCCTCCCTAACTGTGGTGTGTTTCATTTAAAGTGTGTGTTTCAATTGAAGTTCTTCCATTCCTTATCCTGCCCTGTCTCGTTAATTGATGCAGCGTGATTTGTGTTCATTTTTTTATAATTCATATGTACTTTGGTTCGGTTGAATTTCTTACCTTTTAAAAACTGGTTCTTGGGAGGGTTTTTTTTCTCCAACAGATGATAACTGGACATTGGGGAGCCAAGTTTGAGGTATTAAAGGGACTTTACCTATTTTTGTGACTTTGTTGCTTTTGTGCTACACCCTGGTCCATCCACAGAAGAAGTAAAGGCTGAGTCACCTTGAAGCCTGGTGAGATTTGAAGCCTGTCAATTTGCAGGCAGCCATCAGTCAGCAGAATGGACCCTGTAGTATGCACTCTAACCACTGCACCAACTGAACTAACAAACAATTCTTCTGAACTATCCATTCAAAAAGACTGGGTCAAACAGAAACTCCAGATAAGCAACACAAGTAGATGATCCTTGATGGTAGAGCGTATGAAACACATCCTATGCAGTGAGTACATACAACGGATGCATAGCGTCTTTGCAATGTAGTCAACGCTTTTTTTTAACGTTTTTACGATCCTTTTGCATCTGTTGGTGCAGTGGGAGACCGGGCCTCAGTGTAACTGCTGGCTACAGAGAACCTAAGATGCTTCAGAAACCCCATTTATTTGACATTCCTGGTTCAGAATTCAACCTAGTGGAGTAGAAATGAGTTTTAGATACCACTAATCAAAGGGACGCTGAAGAGTGACCTTCAGTGAGATGGGCAGCTATCTAAATTTAATACATACTGTACATAAATCTTTCTTGCCACAGTTGTTAAGTAAAGCACAAGTCAAAGGCTGACAAGATTAGCTCAGACAAACACCTAGGATTTGCATTTTCCCCTTTTGCCTTTAGAGCCAGCTTTGACCCCCTACATGACCCCATAGAAACCAAGAAGGTATAAAAAAACCCCACCCACTCTCAACTACATTTTTTAGCTGTCCCAGAACTGCACGCTATGTGTGTGTTGGTTCTTCTCATCAATAAACGGTCCTTTCTTTCTTAAGCAGCCTCCATTTTATTCCCAGCTTGGAACTGGAACTTCATTTTTCTTCCAACATGACCTTCTGACAAGCAAAGTCAGTGCAGAAGCCAGATTCACTTCACAGCCATGTTATTAATTTAACGACTGAAGTGCTTTACTTAACAACTGTGGCAAGAAAGATTTATCCACAGTATGTATTAAATTTAGATAGCTGCCCATCTCA